>APFE030908769.1:19392-86587 GCA_000404065.3 Pinus taeda | reverse complement strand
CTTGATATTACTAAATGACATTGTTAATTATGAAAATGAAATATCAGATTATTTTTACATGTGTATATTCATGAAATGCTGGCAGCCTCCTGGAGGAGGATTTTCTGTTAAAAGAAAATAAAATCAGTTATAAAACTGAAAGTAACTACTTCTCACCCAAAGGGAAAAGCCTTGGGGAGGAAAACCTTTGGGTTGTTGAGGAACAGGGAGAGAGAAGAATTCCAGGAGAGAGCAAACAAGGAAAGAGGTTAAGTCTGGTAGAGACCAGATAACCCAGCACAGGAGTGCATGTGTCTTGTTGAGGGCTGTAGGCCTGCAAGACTGCTCGGGGGGAGAATCCAGTGTGAAGTGGATCTCAAGGTTGGGAGGATAAGAGCAAAATCATTGCAGGTGAATCCCTGAAGAAGGCACGACGGTAGCAGATTGCCAGGTATGCATTCCTAAAGAGCTCTGACTTGAGTAACAGGTGAAGATAGCATACAGACAGGTTCAGGTATTTATGTTTCTTTATCTGGTTATTAGATGCTACAGTTATCTAGTAATCCTTTTTAGACATTAAACAATGATAGTTGTAGCTGTTATATATGGTTAATGCATATAGTCTATCCTGCAGAACTAGTTTTCGTGATTAAATTCATCGCTGTAGAAACTAGAGTGTTTAAAGAAAATGCCAGATTAAGACTAAACCCTGAAGCGGTTAAGAGACCGCAGAGAACATTAATTAATAGAAATGTATGAATGCATGAATGGAACCATTGGCTACGAACGTGGTCAAATAACCCGTCTCAGAAAGTTACAGTTCTTAAATAATAAAAAGAAACAGTCATGAAACGGTGCTCAGACGGGTGTCATTACTGTATGAGTCACAAAGATACTTCATGGAAACCATAGTGAAGGGCCAAGGGCCTTTAATAAACAATAACATTGTGAAAGTAAAAGTATTCGGAACGGCCGTGACGGTTATGCTCGCAGCTAAAACCCAGCGGAACGTTTAACCATAGGAAATATCACATAGCTGTACAAGATGAGTATTAACGTTACATGCAGGACATTGATATGAGTTTAACACGATATAGAAACTGTGGAAATTAAACAATATGCCTTTACCAGGCTTAGACATCACGGGTCAGAAGTATAAAACCCTGTGTGTGGCGAAAAGGGTTCGACTTACGTTCGTTAATTCGAATGCAAGCCTTAACCCTACAGCCGCATTAAAGAGGACATGAAATATGGTAATGAACTTGAATACTAAACCTGAACCATATAATAGCTCGACTACTGATGCATATTAAATATAGCTACTTATAAAAGACTGGAGCGTCTTGCCGTATAGAATAACTTCAAACTAAAGAATCGACAATCATACCAAGTTCGAAACAGAACAAATCCTTTATTGTGGTAAGCCCATAGGGCATTAACTTCATACGCATGACCATATTAAACTGTAGTAACAGACAGTTGTGTAAACCCCGTGGAATATCACTAGCGTATGAATGAGAACATTAAATTGAACATCAAATAAACAGAAGCTGCATAGATATAGCCGGCAGTGTAATAACAAAATCAAACGTTAATCCATTAAGAGGCCGTAGCCGAGCGTAAGATGTTCAATACATAGGTAAACTATTCACAATATTTGCTTTAGGAGTCCGATAAGGGACTATAGCCCAATAGAAAGGCGTAACAGAAACAGTAACATAAGGGTTCTATTAAACATGCAAAATACTTGAATATATGAACTCTGAATTAACTGTATCAATTCGGAACAGAGATTTGAACTCAGTTCCAAGTACCCATTTACACAGATTTACAAATGGCTTGTAGCCGTAAACAAACATAGCTAAACCTCAGGGTTTCACGAGATACAGGTCCGGCATGGGGAGGGGCCGCCTGTAAATCGCAACCAGGGCTTGAACAAATAATATCCAGACCTTAGAACACATGAATAACAAGACATAAGTCTCGTTTCGGCCTGTGGAAACCTCCATTCCATTTAACAACAGATACCCTCTACATGACAATGCTTACAAGAATGATGACTCACCCGGAATGACCGTGGACCAGCACACTCTCCTTGCAGGTAGTAGAAGCTGTAAATTCCAAACCCTCCTGCACAGAAAATACACCATCGTTAACTGGAATAGAGGAAAGCAAAGGTTCAATGAGCTACATAATAAATTGTCAAAGTGCGGGACTGTAAACCTGTATATTATTGCTATGGACAGAGAGGATCATACCCGAGAGAGAGTGGCAGAACTGGTGCGGTGCGGAGGAAGTTCTGCTGAGTTGAGGTTCGCTCTGGACGCAAATGAACTGAGGCCGAAGATCTCGGTGGCTTATATGATGTCGGCCAAACCCTCGAACCAATCTGAGCCCTACGATTAGATGGAATGATCACCATCGTTCGTATGAGCGGGAAGGCTGGCGCGAAAACCATAGATGTACAACCCTCTGAACGTTCACATGGCTTCTTTCCACCTGGCCACAGGATGGATGAGCTGGATTAACATCCGCTTACCACCTGGTGCTGTGTTAAATGAACAAGTATTCAATACATTAAGGTTGTTGCATAAGTGCTGGAGCGGGTAAGGTGTAACGTAACTATACACGCGTGAAAACCAATATGTTGGTAAGTCATAACCTGTTAATACAAAGTGAAATAAGTTTTGCGCATGAATTATAACGTTATACCATGGTGTCGAATCCCTTGTGGTCAAGGTGGGAAAGTGACTTGTAGGGGTTAGGTAGCAACAAATTTTTTTATTTATGGTATAAGTTAGAATGTGGTCGTGACAATGTGGTATCAGAGCAGAGGTTTCAAAACTGTGGCCTCTGGAACAGTAAAGTTTACCTTATAATGTATAAATGAGGGAATGATATGCAGCTAATTGATTTTCTTTTGTACCAATTAGGAGATCCATACAGAAACAGCCATCTGCTAACAGTCAATAAGCAAGATGGAGGAAATGCAGGGAACTGGCGGCATCCCTCAAGAGAATGCTGAGCTGTGGGTACAGCTTGGTGCTGAGACACGCAGTACCAATCTGGCGATACTGCAAACTGTCCAAGAGCTGAAAAGTGAGATGGTGCGTCTGCGTGAGGACAATGTGTGATTGACAATGGAGCAAGAAAGAATATTGAAAAGTTTGTTAGACAAACAAAATCCACCCTTAGCCAACCCCAGTGCGGAACAGCAAATGGGAACTGAAGAACGGAATTACGCACCTGAGATTTTAGAAGAACAGGAAGACCATTCTGATAACGTGCAAGAGCAGCAAACCTGAAAGAGGCAGAAAATGGAATTACAGGGAGAATTCCGAAAAATCAAACCTCCACTTTTCGATGGAGAGCCGGAAGAAGCAGCGGAGGCGTGGTTAATTAATATTAATAAGTATTTCTAGCTGTACGAGTATGACTAGAATCTGAAGGCGCGGCTGGCCATTTTCCAGCTACAGGGCAAAGCCACCTTATGGTGGGAAGAAATTAAAATTGTGAAGGGAGTAAGTGAGCAAAGCATAACCTGGGAAAAATTTCAGAAATACTTTAAGGAGAGGTATTTAACCGAGCGTTTCTATGATGAGAAAGCACGAGAATTCCATGACTTACGCCTGGGATATCAGTCCATGGACGAATTCATAAACCGCTTCACTTCCCTGCTTCGTTATGTGCCCTATATCAAGGAGGAGAAGGCTAAGGTGCAGAGATTCGTGAGCAGCCTACCGGCCTATATAAGGGAACGTATTGAGTTCGACAATCCCCGAACCATGGATGAGGCAATTCGTAAGGCAAGAATTTGTTACCAGCAGAACAAACAAAAAGGGGACATTCCAAACAAAAGATGGAATGAAAGAAAAGGCAACAGAGTTGCTGGAAACAACAAAGGTAGTCGTGGAAATGGCAGTAAGGGGGCTGGGAAGGGTCAGATCAGCAGAAACATAACCAAAGGCACCTTCCGGGCTAAGCCAAGCGAAAGCAGAATCAGTGAACCCCCTGCCCGATCAGAGATTGAGGGAACCAGACCTCCAGTCCAGTGTTGGGGGTGTGGAGGACCACACTACGTTAAGAATTGTCCATAGCGTAAAGGGGTTGATCAAATATCTCATATCCATGAAGCATCAACTGTTGGGGATGTGGCATGCAGCGTACCAAGAGTTAACGCAGCCTTGGAGGACCGGCAAGCGGAATACCAACCAAGCATGGTGGAGTTTGAAGGTAAGATCTCAAACCTCTCTATAGCTGTACTTATTGATCCTGGAGCTACTTTAAGTTATGTTAGTCCAAAAGTAGTGGAACATTGTAAGCTTTCACCAGAAAGGTTCAAAAATCCATGGTTGGTACAGTTAGCTACGGGAGCCAAGAGACGGGTTTTAGCTAAAGTTAATAATTGTTCTTTCAGCATAGCTGGATAGCCAGTAACAGCAGACTTGAATGTACTCCCATTAGGTTCTTATGACATCCTTATTGGTATGGATTGGCTGGAAAAGCACTGGTCATTGTGAACTGCAAAACCAAAACCATTTATTACAAGGATGATTTGGGGCAACAGCAGGAATTGCAGGGGATTAAACATCCTGTCCAGATTCGACCTATCACCGCTACTCAATTAGCTAAGTGCATTAGAAAGAAGTGCCAAATCTATGCCATACAAGTTGGTTATGCAAACCAGAAAGATAAGATGTCCGCATTAGACAATATCCCGGTGGTACAGGAATTTACAGATGTCTTTCCTGAAGAGGTACCGGGGCTGCCTCCAAAGAGGGACATAGATTTCACTATAGAACTAATACCGGGAGCAGCACCCGTATCACGGGCCCCATACTGAATGAGCGTACCAGAGCTAACAGAGTTGAAAATGCAGCTACAAGAGCTGTTGGATAAGCAGTGCATTTGTCCCAGTGTATCACCCTGGGGAGCTCCAGTATTATTTGTGAAAAAGAAAGATGGGACCCTTCGTATGTGTATAGATTATAGACAGCTGAATAAGCTCACGGTCAAAAACAAGTATCCTTTACCCAGGATAGATGAACTCTTTGATCAAGTGAAAGGGGCCAAAGTATTCTCCAAGATCGATTTGCGATCTGGTTATCATCAGATCAGGATTAAAGATGAGGACATTGCCAAAACCGCTTTCAGGACACGCTATGGACACTACGAATTTGTAGTGCTACCTTTTGGTTTGACCAATGCACCTGCTACCTTCATGTGTATGATGAACAGCGTGTTTCATCGGTTTTTGGACAAATTTGTGCTGATATTTATCGACGATATTCTGATATACTCTCGTTCCCAGCAGGAACACGAAGAGCACCTTAGGTTGGTGTTACAGGCACTTCGAGAACATCAACTATACGCTAAGTTCAACAAATGCAATTTCTTCAAGGAAGAAATTC
The DNA here is from genome assembly GCA_000404065.3 of Pinus taeda. Classification (NCBI taxonomy): domain Eukaryota; kingdom Viridiplantae; phylum Streptophyta; class Pinopsida; order Pinales; family Pinaceae; genus Pinus; species Pinus taeda. The sequence continues at coordinate 81,197 of APFE030908769.1, read as the reverse complement.
AGTATTTGGGCCACGTGATTACTAAAGAGGGAATTGCAGTAGACCCTGAAAAGATAAAAACCATTATGGAATGGCCCATACCCAAAGATGTTGCTGATATCAGATCCTTTATGGGATTATCTGGCTATTACCGGAGGTTTGTGGAAGGTTTCTCTAGGATAGCCTATCCTATCACTTCATTGCAGAAGAAAGGGAAGGTATTTAGATGGACACCAGAATGTCAGCAAAGTTTTGACCGCTTGAAGCACTTACTCGCCACGGCACCCATCCTGAGCATAGCTGATCCTAATAAGGATTATGTGGTGTGCACCGATGCAAGTAAGGAGGGCGTGGGAGGAGTATTAATGCAGGAAGGAAAAGTAATAGCGTATGAATCCAGGAAACTAAAAGAGCATGAACAAAGATACTCTGCTTACGATTTAGAGTTAGCTGCTGTCATTCATGCGCTGAAAATGTGGCGACATTACCTCTTAGGGAGGAAATTTCTGTTGTTAACAGATCATCACAGTTTGACGCATTATTTCAGCCAACCTACCCTGAACGCGAGACAAGGCCGTTGGGCAGATTTCCTAAGTGGATTTGATTTTGAGATAAAACACTTAAAGGGCAGAGAAAACCGAGTGGCAGATGCATTAAGTCGAAAAGTTCATTGTTTATGTGAACTTTCAGTTAGTAAGTGGCAGAATTCGCTGGTTGAACAAATAAAAGCAGCAGAAAATTGCGATTCTGAATATCAGCACTTAAAACAGCAGGTACAACAATCTGTTAATGAAAGATTACAGCAAGGATACACACTAGATAGTGCTGGAATGCTGTGTTTTAATAAGAAATTGTATGTACCTGATTCAAATGACCTTAGGAGGCTGATTTTAGATGAGTTCCATATCAGCCACTACACTGGCCATCCGGGATACCAAAAGATGGTCACGGCACTCAAGAAAGAGTATTATTGGCCGGGAATGAAGAAACAGGTGGTTGAGTACTTGGCCCGGTGTTTGGAATGCCAACAGATTAAGGCAGAACATCAGCATCCAGCAGGACTGTTGCAGCCTTTGCCCATTCCGGAATGGAAATGGGAAACCATTTCCATGGATTTCATAACTAGGTTGCCCCGAACAAAAAAGGGCCACGACTCTATTATGGTGGTGGTTGATAAGTTGAGTAAAGCAGCGCACTTTATACCGGTGCAGTCCACTTACAAGGCAGTGCAAATTGCTCACCTCTTTATGCAAAATATATTCCGATTGCATGGGTTGCCAAAGGTAATTATATCAGACCGCGATGTGAATTTACTTCCACTTTTTAGAGAACATTGTTTGCTGAGTTGGGGACTCAGTTGAACTTTAGCACAGGCTATCACCCACCGACCGATGGTCAAACTGAGCGAGTTAATCAGGTGTTGGAAGACATGTTGCGGGCGTATGTGATGTTAAAACCGAGTCAATGGGAAGAGTATTTACATCTGGTCGAATTTGCATATAACAATGGGTATCACACTTCAACCCAGCTAAGTCCCTTTGAGGTCCTGTATGGACGAAAGTGTCGCACACCCTCAAGTTGGGGTGGACCAGAAGACAAGCTGAATTTGGGTCCGGAAATGCTTAAAGACATGGAAGACATGGTGAGAAAGGTGCGTGCAAACCTAAAAGCTGCACAAGATAGACAGAAAATCTTTGCGGACAGGAAAAGAAGATTCACGGAATACAAAGTTGGCGACCATGTGTTTGTGAGGATTGAAACCAGAAGGAGCACACTGCAGTGGAGTGGGTGCGCCAAGCTGGCTCCTCGATACTTTGGACCTTTTCAGATCTTGGCTAGAGTAGGGCCAGTGGCCTACCAACTTGCCTTGCCAAGTCACATTAGGATTCATAATGTGTTTCACGTTTCTGTGCTAAAAAAATATGTCTATGATCCTAAACATGTCATTCGATGGCAAGATGTGCAGGTAAGAATTAATCCGGTTGTCTTTATTATGCAGATACATGTAATAGGAAACTGATTAAAAGTATTGATTGCCTGCAGGTCGAACCGGAAGGCGAGGTTCTGGTCGAACCACAGAGCATTCTCGACCGGAGAGAAGTGCGGCTGCAGAAACGGGTTATTACCCAAGTTAAAGTGTTGTGGCAGCACTATGGGCCTGAGGAGGCTACATGGGAAGACGAAGAACTCATTAGGAAAGTTTACCCAAACTTATTTAATGGGAATAGACATCAGGACGATGTCCAATCCCAGGGGGGGAAGATGTGATGACCTAGGGTAACTTGTAATTTGAATAGTTACTATGGTAAAAATTGTATGAGTGAAAGACTTGATATTACTAAATGACATTGTTAATTATGAAAATGAATATATCAGATTATTTTTACATGTGTATATTCATGAAATGCTGGCAGCCTCCTAGAGGAGGATTTTCTATTAAAAGAAAATAAAATCAGTTATAAAACTGAAAGTAACTGCTTCTCACCCAAAGGGAAAAGCCTTGGAGGAAAACCTCTGGGCTGTTGAGGAATAGGCAGAGAGAAGAATTCCAGGAGAGAGTAGACAGAGAAAGAGGTTAAGTCTGGTAGAGACCAGATAACCTAGCACAGGAGTGCATGTGTCTTGTTGAGGGCTGTAGGCCTGCAAGACTGCTCAGGGGGAGAATCCAGTGTGAAGTGGATCTCAAGGTTGGGAGGATAAGAGAAAAATCATTGCAGGTGAATCCCTGAAGAAGGCACGACGGTAGCAGATTGCCAGGTACGCATTCCTAAAGAGCTCTGACTTGAGTAACAGGTGAAGATAGCATACAGACAGGTTCAGGTATTTATGTTTCTTTATCTGGTTATTAGATGCTACAGTTATCTAGTAATCCTTTTTAGACATTAAACAATAATAGTTGTAGCTGTTATATATGGTTAATGCATATAGTCTATCCTGCAGAACTAGTTTTCATGATTAAATTCATCGCTGTAGAAACTAGAGTGTTTAAAGAAAATGCCAGATTAAGACTAAACCCTGAAGCGGTTAAGAGACCGCAGAGAACATTAATGAATAGAAATGTATGAATGCATGAATGGAACCATTGGCTACGAACGTGGTCAAATAACCCATCTCAGAAAGTTACAGTTCTTAAATAATAAAAAGAAACAGTCATGAAACGGTGCTCAGACGGGTGTCATTACTGTATGAGTCACAAAGATACTTCATGGAAACCATAGTAAAGGGCCGAGGGCCTTTAATAAACAATAACATTGTGAAAGTAAAAGTATTCGGAACGGCCGTGAGGGTTATGCTCGCAGCTAAAACCCAGCGGAACGTTTAACCATAGAAAATATCATATAGTTGTACAAGATGAGTATTAACGTTACATGCAAGACATTGATATGAGTTTAACATGATATAGAAACTGTGGAAATTAAACAATATGCCTTTACCAGGCTTAGACATCACGGGTCACAAGTATAAAACCCTGTGTGTGGCGAAAAGGGTTCGACTTGCATTCATTAATTTGAATGCAAGCCTTAACCCTACAGCCGCATTAAAGAGGACATGAAATATGGTAATGAACTTGAATACTAAACCTGAACCATATAATAGCTCGACTACTGATGCATATTAAATATAGCTACTTATAAAAGACTGGAGCGTCTTGCCGTATAGAATAACTTCAAACTAAAGAATCGACAATCATACCAAGTTTGAAACAGAACAAATCCTTTATTGTGGTAAGCCCATAGGGCATTAACTTCATACGCATGACCATATTAAACTGTAGTAACAGACAGTTGGGTAAACCCCGTGGAATATCACTAGCGTATGAATGAGAACATTAAATTGAACATCAAATAAACAGAAGCTGCATAGATATAGCCGGCAGTGTAATAACAAAATCAAACGTTAATCCATTAAGAGGCCGTAGCCGAGCATAAGATGTTCAATACACAGGTAAACTATTCACAATATTTGCTTCAGGAGTCCGATAAGGGACTATAGCCCAATAGAAAGGCGTAACAGAAACAGTAACATAAGGGTTCTATTAAACATGCAAAATACTTGAATATATGAACTCTGAATTAACTGTATCAATTCGAAACAGAGATTTGAACTCAGTTCCAAGTACCCATTTACACAGATTTACAAATGGCTTGTAGCCGTAAACAAACATAGCTAAACCTCAGGGTTTCACGAGATACAGGTCCGGCATGGGGAGGGGCCGCCTGTAAATCGCAACCAGAGCTTGAACAAATAATATCCAGACCTTAGAACACATGAATAACAAGACATAAGTCTCGTTTCGGCCTGTGGAAACCTCCATTCCACTTAACAACAGGTACCCTCTACATGACAACGCTTACAAGAATGATGACTCACCCGGAATGACCGTGGACCAGCACACTCTCCTTGCAGGCAGTAGAAGCTGTAAAGTCCAAACCCTCCTGCACAGAAAATACACCATCGTTAACTGGAATAGAGGAAAGCAAAGGTTCAATGAGCTACATAATAAATTGTCAAAGTGCGGGACTGTAAACCTGTAAATTATTGCTATGGACAAAGAGGATCATACCCGAGAGAGAGTGGCAGAACTGGTGCGGTGCGGAGGAAGTTCTGCTGAGTTGAGGTTCGCTCTGGACGCAAATGAACTGAGGCCGAAGATCTCGGTGGCTTATATGATGTCGGCCAAACCCTCGAACCAATCTGAGCCCTACGATTAGATGGAATGATCACCATCGTTCGTATGAGCGGGAAGGCTGGCACGAAAACCATAGATGTACAACCCTCTGAACGTTCACATGGCTTCTTTCCACCTGGCCACAGGATGGATGAGCTGGATTAACATCCGCTTACCACCTGGTGCCATGTTAAATGAACAAGTATTCAATACATTAAGGTTGTTACATAAGTGCTGGAGCGGGTAAGGTGTAACGTAACTATACACGCGTGAAAACCAATATGTTGGTAAGTCATAACCTGTTAATACAAAGTGAAATAAGTTTTGCGCATGAATTATAACGTTATACCATGGTGCCGAATCCCTTGTGGTCAAGGTGGGAAAGTGACTTGTAGGGGTTGGGTAACAACAAAATTTTTTATTTATGGTATAAGTTAGAATGTGGTCGTGACAGCTTGTGGAATGGGAATACATAAGCACTTAGAGGTTCCCGACTAACCTAGTACTTGATTCCTCTATATACCAAAAAAATGATTCTCCTTGAGAAAGAAAATATTTACAATTTTTTTCTTAATTTTTCTCAATATAAATTATTAAAATAAATAAATAAAATTAAGTAATACCACTTTTAGATTCACATTGGATTTTATGTTTTCTTATTTTTTATGGTACCAATGGTCAATGCTATAATGTTAATTAATTGGTAATTTTCACTTCAAAAATAAAATAAAGCTATACAAAATTAAAAAACACTTAATTACCAAGAATTTAAAAAGAGAAAATAGAAAGACATAGTTGAGTTTGACATTTTTTGTAGTCATAATATTTAGATTTTAATGTCATGGTTGAAAAATGTTTAAATTTTAACCCTAAAAAAGGGGTGATGTTGCACCACTAATTTTACAGTTGAATATGATTTTTCATGTATTTTGTAGTCATGATATCTTGTCTTTAATGTCATTATTAAAAGATCTGAATTTTAACCCTGAAAAGAAATTTTGATGCTACATTACCACTTTTTCTTGTCATCCTGATTTTTCATGTCTTTTGTAATCATGATATTTGTAATTTAATGCCATGAATAAAACATATTGAACTTTTCACCCATAAATAAAACAAGGTGATGATACATCACCATGTCTTTCGTAATCATGATATTTGTAATTTAATGCCATGAATAAAACATATTGAAATTTTCACCCATAAATAAAACAGGTTGATGCTACATCATTTTGTAATCATGATATTTGTAATTTAATGCCATGAATAAAACATATTGAAATTTTCACCCACAAATAAAATAGGGTGATGCTACATCACCACTTTACAAAATCAACATGAAAATCATGATTCGATGTGACCTCCAAAAAATAAAACTTGCTAAAGTTCTCATTAAGTTGGTAACATTATTATGACTTTAGGTTGATCTTTTCATCCACTTTGATAAATGCTTAATTTTTATTGCAACATCATTTTTCCATCTTTAGTTTGGGATCATTTTCATATTTATCTCCTTTAGCTTCAAAACATGACATGTGAGCTAGTCTTTGTTCATTATTCCATTGCAGTAGCCATGAAAAACCTCATTGCAATAACATGAGATGCATTGAAAGACTTCCAAGTTACAATAGTGTCCAGATTTAATATGATAATTTAACTTATGTATTACCATATTCTTAATCTTCTTCCATATCTAAAACTTGAGGCTAGTTTTTGTTCCCTTTTCTCCAATATTGGGGTCCTCTATAATCAATTGTTCACCTCATAATAACTTCATTAGTCTTGAAACGATTCAACTCAACATGATGTATTCCAACCTTTATGCAAAGACAACTATGATATCAATATGTTATTTGTATGGCATGCATTTCACTAAACAATCCCATGGATATTCAAGTAACTTTTAAATTATTATTTAATACAATTTAGTAAGCATGATTCCTTTATCTATTTGCAAGATAAGTAAACACAAAAATGAAAAACACATTCAACCACAAACATTTAACGAGAAATCCACTTCAAAAAAATGTAGAAATAGAATGGATTTGATTGTATTTTATTGGATCTTTTTAAAAAATAGACTTACATATTATAGTAAATTGAATGACAAAATAATATTTTATAAGGGATGCGGACAATTATAACATTTATTATAGTAAATTGAATGACAAAATAATATTTTATAAGGGATGCGGACAATTATAACATTTTGTTCCTATATCTCAATTTGAAATCTTCACCCCATAATGAGAATTAGCCATCAAGCTTAGGGTTAGTTCCATTCCAATGATGAACTATTTATAAGTTCATTTATAGGTATTCAAATTCCCACTATGAACTTTTTAATACTAATTACTTTTCTTTATTTTTCTTATTTGACGCACAACAATAATTGTTTATATACCTATTTTATGGTACTTTTCAAATGAAGGGTCTTATAAATGAATTACAATGTCCATTCTCATAATGTGAAAGCAAAGATATTCAATTACTTAAATCACATCATACTTAATATGGAGATCCAACTTTTCCAATTGAATGATCAAGCTTGTGTGGCTTCATCCATATTGTTTCAACCTCATTCATTTCAACATTTATGATCAACCATTAATAATCTTCAGTTAACCACAATAACTTGCTTAATGCCAAACACCATAATATCCATATTTTAGGACATCACGAATCCATTTGATTAATATTTATAATATTCCTTCATACCATACCTTACACAACTTGTCTTGATTGGTACCATCATGACCTAACCTTACACTACTTACCTTGATATTAACCCATCAAATGACAATTTACCACTTTCTCACCATCTCAATGATTAGATCATCCTATTTAAACTAATAACTTAACCTTGTACCAAAGACAATATCAGCCTTCACTCAAAAGACTACCATTTCTTTATTTGAAATATTGTAATTGGTTTTCAATTTCAAAACTATAATTGTTAAATGATGTTGAACTTCCTTACTCCGCATCTATCAACTTGTAAGTAGAGTCCAATCTACAAACAATAATCCTAAGTTAAATAGGATTAAAATAAAGTATGATCCTATATTTTGATTCATCTTTTTGAAAAAAAAAACTTTCTCCGAAACTGTTAAAATACTTATATTTAATAATGACATTCCTCATGACCTATTAAAATAAACAAATACATAAATTTTTAACCTTTAAAATTGAAATAAAATATCCACTAACATTAAGATCTGGGTATTGAAATGACCCTTGCTCTCTCAACTTTTATAAATATAATGCGATTGGAATCCGAAATAATTTATCCACGGACATTAATATCTGGCTACTGAAATGACAACTTATATAAATATAATGTAATTAAAATACTTTACCTGCACAATAACAAAACCAACTATTAAAATAATATTTTGATTATTTCTACTTTTATTTTATATATAGTAATTTTTATTTTACTTTTAATAATATAATAATAATATCTATTTTTAAGGTCACAGCCAAGCTAGACACCAAATTGGTGTATGAGACCCTGACCCACTTCTGGGTAGTGATTTGACTGCTAAATCCTCGAAGATATACATACTCTACCCATCAAGTTTTGAACCTGTGATTTCTTAGAAAGAAACGCACACTCTTAACCTGTAACCTCTTAAGAAAAAATACATACTCTTATTTTATATATAGTGTGATTATATAGTGTGATTAGAATCCTTTCCATTCACAATAAGGTTAATAACCGATCCTTTGACTATCGCAGCTTTATGATTGAGAGTTTCCTCTGCTTTAGGTGTGACATAATACAGAATTAAATTATGTGTTTGACATCCGCTCACCACTTGGGTGGTAGAACAACTGAAAAACTGGGGCCGTTGCATTAATTGTGGTCAACTTATCTCATTTGTACTTGAAGTACGCCCTCTTTCCTGCCTCATTTGTACTTAAGTATGCCCTCTTTCCTGCAGATCGATTTCTCCGGGGAAGGAGAGTCCGCTCGCCTGGTCTGTCCTTCCATGTGCAACTAATGATGTTGTGAGCGAAAGGATTCCTCGGCGAAACGATCCAACAAAAATGGCAGAAAGCATGCGAGATAAAATGAGAGGCAGAATAATTACGGTTGGATTTAGATCCGCAGTGCTGTTTTTGCTGATTGTAGCCCTGCCAATCTTCCTTCTCAAGCGATGGGTATGATTAACTTCGATCTGAGATTTTTCACTTTATAAGAAGATTTTTCTATATGAAAATTCTATTATAACCATGAATTGAACTTTGATCTAACAGTCCGATAACCTATGGGAAGAACGAGCGATGGTAGAAACCAATATGTTCCGGCCATTTCCGAGTCAAAACGAGACAATGAATGGCCCCATCTGGCAGAGAATAGCGAAGACCCATAAATTGCTGAAGTGTTCGCCCAGCGCCATGTGTTCGCCGTCGTGGCTTCAAGTTCTGAGGAACCCAAGTTATGACCATGAGGCCACCTCGTGCCCCTTTTATTTCAAGTGGATTCGCCGGGACATGAAGCCCTGGGCCAAGACTGGAATTACGTCGGATATGGTGGAAGCTGCAAAGAAATTTGCACATTTCAGGCTGACTATTGTTAATGGCAGGATGTATGTGGAATCGTATCGAAAGTCTTATCAGACCAGGGATCTGTTTACAATATGGGGAATTGCACAGTTGCTGAAATTCTATCCCCAAATGGTTCCCGACTTGGACTTGATGTTCAATTGTCGAGACAGGCCCACTTTCCTACGAGCCGATTATAGAAATCCAGCCAATCCTCCTCCCCCGCTGTTTCGTTTTTGCGGGACCGAAGATTCTTTTGATATTGCGTTTCCAGATTGGTCTTACTGGGGATGGTAAGTTTGAAAACCCAGTTGAGTTTTAGCACAGTACTGTATGTAGAGTCATGGCTGTGTGGCCAGCCGGATGTAAATTTGATGGTCTTATCTTATCCTTCACATCTTCCTTTTTCAATGAATCTTATCCTTTAAATAATGTTTTTTTGACGGTTTGAAAAAATATTGTGTGGTTTTCCAAATTAGTTTTTATTTATTTATTGATGTGGATTATAATTTTTTTTTGGAAGTTTGAAATAGATCAGGGTCTGCGGCTCGATTTGGTTCCCCAAGGTTTGCGGCTCTCCAAGTTAGATTTGTGGCTCTCCATCACCCAAACGTGTAAGAAAAGATTTGATTACGCATAGGTCTGTGGCTCTCTATCATCCGAACGTGCAAGAAAAGATTTGATCACAGGTTTGTGGTTTCTCTCACAAGTTTGCCGATTCTTTCTGCGGTTAGATCTCCCGCTCGATTGGGCCTTCTGTGGTTAGAGCTGTGAGGTATGATTTAATAGGTATGCTGATTTCTCTGCGGCTCTTAGGTTTTATATTTCTCCAGATCTGTGACTCTATTGAGATATAGAGCAGTTCTCTAGATCTGCGGCTCTCTAAGTTGTAGATTTGCTGATTCTGTAGCTTCTTTTCGGCAATCTTCTATACTCAGCGGGAGAGAATTCTCTAGATGGCTCCTAGTTTCGCGAAAATAATTGCTGGCTCAGTTCCGCCTCTGGGGGCAAGCTTCTGCCCATATCGTCAGTGAAGCCCTAGCTCCCATTGTCCAGGTGGTCCACGCCTCACTTGACAAGGCTTTGAAGTTTTTTGAAAGTGCCATAATCTGCGAATTCAATGGTTTTTGGCCGCATCTTACAGGGCTCCACAATTGGATCTGGGAGGTATGGAAGCCTCTAATTCCTGATGCAATTAATATCTACCCTTGTGCTAGGGGTTTTTTTATAGTAGATTTTGAAAACCTTAAAAGCACACAATGTATTTTAGATTCTGGCCCTTGGTTTTGGGTAAAAAACACACCTGGTTTTGGGTAAAAAACACACCTATTCATGAGGCTATGAAACCCATCGTTCGATCCCTTAGCACTAGTTTGGGTGAGATTGCCAAACCTATCCTTGCATCTTTGGAATTTCTCTTCGCTAAAAGCCATTGGAAATGCAATTGGGAAATTTCACTGCAAGTGGTTAGAAACAGAGGAATATGCCAAAACCACCTATGCACGTATCTGTGTGGAAGTGAGCTTCGCTGACAGATTCCCAACTAAAATACACCTAACAAGTAAAGATTGTGTGGAACCAGAAACTTGATTATGAAAGTGTCCTCTTCAGAGGTTGATCCTACTTTTAGACAGAGGGCATAGTCAAAAATTCCCCGAAAGCCTCCCAAAAAAACTCTGTTAGAAAAAATTACCACAAATCTATATGGTGGGAAGGAGCACAAAAGGAACACTACACTATCATCAAAGAAGAATACTCTCAAGAAAACTCTGAATCACAAGAAATCGGGCAAGAAAGAAACAACTTTCAAGACAAGCAAGGGGAAAGCCCCGCCCAACAACAAAAGAGTGAACTCTACAACCCCTCAAATTATGAGGGTTCGAATACCGCACAAAATAAATCTCCAGTTAACAGCAAAGCAGATCTCCTAGACCAAACTTCTTCTCCGACTATCTTCAAAAGGACGAATACAATAGATCGCGAAGCTAAGATAATAATGTCCCAAGAATCAGAAGAGATGAAGGAGATGCAAGATAAAGAAAGTTGGAAGACCGTAGAGAAAAAAAAAGAAAGCTACATCACCAATCTCCAATTTCACCAAGAAAGTCGAGGAGTCAGACAATTAGATAGTAATGTCCCAAGTCGAGGAGTCAGACAATTAGATAGTAATGTCCCAAGAATCAGAAGAGATGAAGGAGATGCAAGATAAAGAAAGTTGGAAGACCGTAGAGAAAAAAAAAAGAAAGCTACATCACCAATCTCCAATCTCCAATCTCGCCAAGAAAGTCTAGGAGCCAGACAATTAGAAACTAAGAAAGAAAGTGGACGGTAACTGTCATCATCATCATCATCACTAATGGGTATTTGGAAAAAGTCATTTTATTTATTAGTTAGATGGTATCAAATTGTATATATTTTTTACATATTATTATTATTTAATTTTAAAGTTATAGTCAAAGTCGGACACCAAATTAGTGTATAAGATTTTTTGTTTGTAAAATTAGGGATACAATTTCTCTACCTATAATAATAATTATTATTATTATTTAATTTTGGTGTATAAGACATTTTGCTTGTAAGACAAAGGATACAATTTCTCTATATAATATAATAATAATAATAACAATTTAATTTTAAAGTCAGTGTAAACCAGATATCAAATTGCCTTTGCTCGTGAGCCAAGGGATTCACTCCCCGCATTCGTTTACTCTGAAGTCTATCAAAACATATTTATTTTCTGATACTGGAATTTGAAAATAATTTCTACCTTTAGAAACTTGTGACGGAAAATAATTTCTGCCCTTTTACAAAAGTTGTGATGTGGAATTTGAAAGCAATTTTTACTTTCTTGCAGGGCTGAAATACGAACACCAACATGGGAAACATTAGTGAAAGAGATTGTAAACGGGAGTAGAGAAATAAAGTGGGAGGACAGACATCCAACGGCCTACTGGAAAGGGAATCCCACCGTGGCTGCTGTGAGGCGGGATCTTATGAAGTGCAAGAACAAACCCAAATGGAACGGTCGTCTTTATGCTCAGGTAGAGCATATAAGTGTCTGAATTCCCATCAGGTTTTGTATGGAATTTCAATATGTGATGTCTGTGATTATTGTATGTAGAACTGGGGTAAGGAGATGCGAGAAGGGTTTGCAGCCTCGAGATTGTCAAAGCAGTGTCATAATAGGTAATTATCTGTAAACCAGTGTCATCATAGGTAATTACTTGCAGCCAGATAAATTTAGTAGTAATTGAATTGGACAATTTTTTTATTTTATTTTTAAATCAGAAATCAAGATATTTTTAATTTAAAAAAATGGGAAAATGATTTTCAAATATGCTTTTTTAAATCAGAGGCAAGATATTAAAATGATTTTTAAGTTTTATTTTTTAAATCTAAAACAAAATAATTTTAACCTCTCATGAGAAAATAATTTATAATTTTTTCTTTTGAAGTATTTTATATAAATTTAATAAATCACTTAGTCAAATAGCAGTATAATTTTTTCTTTTGAAGTATTTTATATAAATTTAGTAAATCACTTAGTCAAAATAGGTACTGCTATATACTTTTCTCTTGTAATAACGGGAAAAACCTTCTTGCCCTTACTTTCTCACAACATTGGCCCTAGTAAATGGAGTACTGCCCCATCATTGAGAGCAGGAGGAATACTAAATAGAGTAGGGCCTGTGATAGAACTTTTTTTTTTCCAACTATTATAAATATATAAATTCTTTTACCTGAAATATGTTATATAAATTATATTTATATTTATTAATTTTCATATTTTTGATTTCCCAAGTTAAGTTAATTATCTTTCTATAATATTTTGATTTCTTTTTTAATGAAATTATTTTTATTTTAAATATTTTAAATATATTATTATTATTAATGGTTTGTCATCTTTCTGCAATTACTCCTTGAGTTAAAAATAATTTTATCATTCCAGCTTGAATTAGAAATAGTTTTGCTTAGAATTTAAAGTAATATTCCAAAACCTCTTTTTTCATCTGTTACAACCAAGCTCTGTATAGTCTTGTTTTCTCAAACACAACAATGCAGTGAATAGTATATACGATAAAATATTATAAGCTAATTTTAATTTTCAAGTTATAAAACATAAAATTATTATGGATATGTTTTATTTTTCTCTATCACTTTTAAAAGATATCGAGGGTGCAAATTTCACATCCATATCAGAAAAATAAGAAAATAATTAAAATATTGAAAACAAATTTTAAAATTTATATATAAAAATTTAATATTTTCAATCCACAATTAACCGTCTTCATTTATTTTATTTCAATATTATAATTCCTTTTAAACTTTTAATAAATCCCAAATATAAACTACTCTCATCCATCTATAAAATAATAATATAAAGTACAAAATACTCCCACTCTCCCACCAGGTGTTTTGAAAGAAAGAAAACGTATCTTCATGCTAGTTCCCACCATTTCCCGACTTAGAAGATGGGTGTTCTTAATACCCTTGCTACTCATGTCCTAAGGATCTTGGATAAAAAGAGCTTTGAGAAAAAAAAATCCCATCTCCTTGATGTCTTTGTTGAGAATGGTTATAGTAAATACTTAGGTCAGAAAGCTTTCCTCAAAGCTGCCAAGAGTTCTCTTACTAAAAGAGAACTGAAGGATAAGATTCCTAGTGTCCATCTTCCATTTGTTTAAGGGACTACTCACAAAATTGCAAGAATTCTTAAGAAACATAATGTCCCTGCGACCTTTAGGCCCTTGAACACCATTCATAACTCCCTCATATCGGTGAAGGATCCTATCGATCTAGAGATATGAAAGTGGTATACATTATCCCTTGTTGCTGCGGGACCCCCTACATTGGTGAGACTGGTCACTCTATTAATCCAAGGATTAGTGAGCATGCAACTAACCTTAAGCATAGAAGAACCAAGTCTTTTGCCTTAGTAGAACATGTAGACAAAACTAAACATCATGTTTGTATTGAGGAGGCTAGGGTGATTGCTAAGGTTTCGCAATTCCATCATCAGAAATTTAGGGAAGCCCTTGAGATTGAAAAAAGGCTGAGCAATCTCAATAGAGTAGATGGTTGGAAAATTAGTAGTTGATGGGTCCCAACACTCTCGTCCTAGTCGCTTTCTTTTCTTCCCTCCCTTTTTTTTTGTTTGTTTGGCTGGTTCTTATTATACTGTATCCTAATAATTTTAACTAATAGATAGTTTTTATTACCTATACCGTTATATAATAATAAGTTAATCTAACATTTAAAAATACGATAAGTTAATCTAACATTTAAAAATACGATTAATTATTTATGGATATTTAATATATTATTTTCAATTCCTTTTAGAATAACTATTATCTCAATAAAATTTCATTGTAAAGTAGTTAAAACCTTTATGTAAATTCATATAAACATTGGATTAAATCTTGATAATGGATTGAATAGATCAACCTTTAGGTTAATTAGATAAATAATTATTTTTATTAAAATATGATTGTAACACTGAATTTTTATTTATATATTTATTTAGTACCTTTTATAGCTAACTAATAACTTGATAATCATATAAATTTACATCTATATATATATATAGAATTAGAAATCGTATGCCCTTTTTTGGATTTATATTTTATATATTTATTTATTTAATACCTTTTATAACTAATAACTTATAATGATTTACATTATAATTATATATTATATATATAGATATAGATATATATATACCCTTTTGACTTTTTATGATAATTTAACTTTCGATTTGATAAATTAAATTAATGTATTTTTATCTTTTTGGTCCTAGTCCATCTAATTACTCCCCAGTCAAATTCAGCTGTTATAGTTGTTGCTTGATCTTGAATTATAGCTGTTGGAGGTCTGCTCTGTCTAAGCTTGATTTGCTCCTCAAGTTGTCTTGACGATGAACCACACTAATTGGTTCGAAACGCGTTGACAAATAAAATACCATGTGATTTACGCTGAAAAATCTTTCGTAAACTTGATATAGATCAAAAAAGCCTCAATTCAACAAAATACACTAGTGAATCCATAAACAATATTATAAAATAATATACAAAATTTAAAATTTATTATTAAATTTATAATAACACTCCTCACTTTTTATAGCAATTTCTAATTTTCATAGGTTTTTTAATTTAGTGCTTATGCAATTTAGATATAATGGCTACAAAATTATATGGCTTTTTTTATTTAGTAAATTTTCTATTTAAACTTTTAATAAATCCCCAATATAAACTACTAGCATCTATCTATAAATAATAATATAAAACATAAAATACTTTTATCAATCCATAAAATATTATAAAATAATATACAACATTTTAAATTTATTATTAAATTTATAATATTTACTAACAAGATAATAGAAATTACACATAGATGGCTTGAGATGACCTACAACCGCTGCAACCAAACCTAGGGTTTCTGCGAAACCTGCAACGGCAGGCCTGTCAAACTCGGTACAATCGGTAGATTCAGGTGAACTGGTGATCAAGGCTACGCGGCCATAAGGAAAAAGGCAATATGAAACTTCCTCAGCGGGAGGGCCAGGAGCCTCCCCCCAATACGGAAAATCGAACACAACACACGGGAGATAAGGAAAATGAAAATGAACCTAGCGGCGGTACTATGGAACACAGTAAGCGAAAGGGAAAGGACATCGATACAGAAGAAAGAAACAGGGCAATTTCTTCAACTTCCAAGCCAGTAGCTACCCACAGACCAAGGGTGGAGTTCCCAAGTCACCGTATCAATGCTAGGATGCAGTACATGAGAGATCACGCGCTGATCGGTAAATTCATAGGAATATGGCCGACGGAGAAAGTGCTGAGAAGTTGGATTAGTGCTAAATGGCATCCAAAGGGGCACATCTCTCTGCACTTAGGAGCAAAGGGGTTCTTTACAGCAGTTTTTAATTGCCTGGAAGATTGCAACAGGATATTGGATGGGGGTCCTTATTTTTTCAACTATGCAGGATTATATCTCAAAGCATGGGTCGAAAGATTCAACCTAGACAAGGAGGATCTGAGCTATGCGCCAGTGTGGATAAGGCTTTATTCACTGCCGTGGGAATACTTGGAAGAAAAATCTCTACAAGAGGTTGGGAACGCACTTGGCGAGTTTGTAAAGATTGCAAAAGAAACAAAATAATGCAGATACACGTCCTATGCTCGGATCTGTGTCTATATGTATCTCAAGCAAGCGTTGCCAGACACGGTAAGTTTCTTTCATGAAGATTCTGAATGGATTCAAGTTATAGACTATGAGCATGCACCATTTAGATGCAGGAAATGCCATGATATAGGGCATCTCTACAGAGATTGTCCATAAAACAAGAAACCCTCCTCCCAAGACAGTTCAAACAATCAAACAACAGATGGCTTCACTAGGGTAACAAATCAAAGGAGAGGGAACAAGAAAGCAACATGCAATCCCAAGGAAAATGCAGTTAACAGGACAATGCCTACAACGAGCAATAGTTTCGAAGCACTGGCCAAGAATGATGAGCAAGATCTGGAGAAGGACAGGTAGAAGGACAAAGAAGTCGATCAAGAACAACCAGGCGAAACTTCAGGGCAAATAGGAAAGAAGATTCAGAAGCAATCAAACCTGCAATCTCAAACTAAATCCACGCCATGGCAATCACAAGGAATGGACGTTGAATATACGCAACCAAATGAAAAATCATCAAATGAACGAGCGGATACCTCTCAAGAACCTCAAATCATGGAAGAAGATCCGGAGCCCTTAGATATAGGGGAGCTGGACATACTAGGTTTGGAACAAGCATGCAAAACAAGGAATTTTGAAAAAATACCAGATCGGCAAGTGGATAACCTAGTAGAAGTCTTGAACAGAGCACAGAAGAAATACTCTCTAGGAGTCCAAATAGGAAGTCAATGGGATGGAAAATTTATCACCAAGGAAAATAAGAAGAGAGGCAGAAAAATGACACTTGAGAGAACTATCAAGATTGGAGAGATATTAGTGGAGTCAGGGAGGTATGCTAAACTGACCAAGTATTTCAATGCAAACCCCCACTCTTCTCAATGAAGTTGATATCATGGAATATCAGAGGGCTCAATGGCCGAAGGAAAGGCAAATTATTAAAAAATATGCTTATGCAAGAAAAACCAAGTATACTCTTTCTGCAGGAGACGAAATGCAGCTCAACAATTTTGGAAAAAATAGCAGCGAAAGCCTGGCCAGGAGGGCTAGTTACAGCTGTTGATGCTCAGGGAGCTTCGGGAGGACTGACAATCCTTTGGGATGCGCGATCCATCCAACTAAACAATATACAAGCTAATAAAAGTTTCATTCAGGCAACCTTCCATCTCTCAGGTACTAATACCTATGGACTGATAACTAATGTATATTTTCCTCAGGATACTGCTCAAAAAGCTCAAATCCTGAATACATTGTTAGAACTCAACACAGACAGGCCATACCCACTTTGGATCTCTGGAGGTGATTACAACATGATAGCAAACATGGAAGAAAAAAAAGGCGGTAGAAGCAGAGTAAATAGTGATAGCAATCTACTAAAAAATTTCATTCACAACAACTGGTTGGTGGATGTTCCCACAAGCAATGGCCTCTTCACTTGGACTAATAAAAGAGAAGGATCGCAGCAGATTGCTTCGCGTCTTGACAGGTTCCTTATCTCAGATAATGCAACTCACTTAGGAGGGGAATTTACAGCATCTATACTTCCTATCTCAGGATCAGATCATTGGCCTATCGAACTGCAATGGAACAGGCCAGGCATCAATCTCAAACGTCCCTTTCGACTTGAAGAATTCTGGTTAACTCACCCGAACTTTGAGGAGCTAGTCAAATCAACCTGGCTTAACTTCAATCCTACTGAAGGCACTAGAATGTCCAGGTTTCAGCAAAAACTCAAGCATCTAAAAGGAGCAATCAAACGATGGAATCATAATACTTTTGGCAACATCTTTAAGGCTCAAGCCACTCTCAACTTAGAAATGAAGAAAATCCAGCAAACGATCATCACTGAAGGGTGCACGGAGGAATTAACCAAGCAGGAGCAAGACATAGAATCTAGAATTTTAGAAAGGGCGAAATAGGAGGAAACATTATGGAGACAGAAATCAAGGATCAGATGGTTAAAAAATGGAGAAAAGAACACAAAATTTTTTCATAAAACTACGGTGTAGCGCAGAATGATAAATTACATTACTCACATTAAAAATGAACAGGGGGATAAAATTGAAACTCATGAAGGCATTGAAGAGGAATTCCTCAATTACTTTAAGAAAGCTCATCAGGAACCCAATATAAACAAAATGCCGACTATCAATAAGCTTCTAAAGAACATACAAAGGATAATAATAGAGGAACATAATAGTCTTCTCATTAAGCCTATCAGCTTACAGGAAGTTGAAGAAGTAGTACAACACCTGAAGAAAGGGAAAGCGCCGGGTCCGGATGGTTTCACGTCAAATTTTTTTCATAAGTTCTGGGACTTGATAAAGGATGAGGTTTGGCATGTAGTGGAGGAATCTCGGGCACTCAGATGGATGTATCCAGGGTTAAATGCCACCTTCATAGCCTTAATTCCAAAGGGGGAAGATTCCAATACTCCTGACAAGTACAGACCTATTGCACTGTGTAATATCATCTATAAAATTACTTCAAAAGTAATAGCAACAAGACTAAAGCCGCTGCTCCCTCTTATTATCTCGCCCGAGCAATCAGGTTATGTAGAAGGACGACAAATAACGGACGAGATTATTCTAACTCATGGGATAATCCACTCCTTAAAGCAAACCAAGAAGCCAGGTATGCTGCTTAAGCTAGATCTATCCAAAGCTTTTGATAGTCTCAGTTGGGTCTATATTCAAAAAATCCTTATTGCCTTTGGTTTTGCACATTCATGGGTGAGATGGATTTTCAACCTATTATCTTCAGCTTTCTTCTCTGTGTTAATCAATGGTATTCCCTCGGCTACATACCGTCCCTCCAGAGTTATAAGGCAAGGAGACCCCTTGTCTCCCTTTCTTTTTGTAATTATGGTAGAAGGATTGGGTAGAAGCATCACCTCTGCCAGGCTCGATCAGCAATTAAGAGGTATTTCTTTTAATAACTCCCCTGCTTACTCCCACCAGCAATTTGTAGATGATAATATTCTTTTTGGCCATCCTTCGGTGCAGGAAGCTCGCCTCCTCAAATCAATCCTGTCAATCTTCTCTGACGCTTCTGGTGCCCTTATCAATCGAGTTAAATCCCAAATCTTTTTCTTTAATACCCCTGTTACTACCCAAAAAGCTATTGGTCGAATTCTGGGATTCACTATTTCCTCCTTGCCCTCCAAGTATCTCGGTGCCCCTTTAATGGCCTCAGCTCTCAAACACTCTTCCTGGAAGCAATTGTTGGAAAAAATAGAGACTTGACTCGCCCTTTGGACCAATCGAGCTGTGAATATGGCTAGCAGAATTGTTCTTATCAAGGCGGTCCTTCATTCCATGCCCCTGTATCTATTCTCCATCCTGGCTGCCCCAAAATGGGTTCTCAAAGAAATCAAGAATCTCTAGCGCAACTTTCTATGGGGAAGCTCAGGCCAAAATCGAAAATGGGCTTTGGTTAAATGGGATAAAGTATGTATTCCTAAAAAAGCAAGAGGCATTGGGCTAAGAGATCCTGAGCACAGCAATAGAGCAATGGGTGTAAAAATCTGGTGGAGATGGCTAGCCCATCCTAATACTCCATGGGCCTCTCTTTCGACAGCTAAATATGCAAGCAATTGTCCCATGGAAGAAAGAATACGAATGACAGAGATAAGTATGGGATCGGTAATCTGGAATTCGGCTATACAACACAGAAGTCTCATACAATAACACAGTTTCTGGGAAATTAAGAGTGGAACAACTACTTTTTTTTGGGAAGACTCATGGAAGCAATTACCAAAAATAAGAGACATACTCCAAGATCATCCAATTTCAGAGCGGGAGATAAATCAATTAGCCAAGGTCAGTCAATTCTGGAGCACAGTTATAACTCAAGAACATAGGCAATGGAAAAATGCAAATCAATTTTTATTGAATAGCTCTGAACAAACTCAGCAACATCTCAATACAGAATTACAAAAGAGGCAAATCACTGTCTGAGAAGAAATGGACATTCTAAGATGGGGTTATGAAGAGAAAGTAATTTTTACCACAAAGGAAGCATATAACATAATAGTCCAAGATCAACTAAACAAAGACAATTTATGGGATAAAATTTGGCACACTTCCAATTGGCCAAAGGTTTCTACATTCCTATGGCTCCTTTGTCACAATAGAATTCTAACTTGGGATAATCTTAGGAAAATAAGCTTCTCGGGCCCATCTATATGTCTCATATGCAAGCAAGAGGAGGAAACAACCATACATCTTATGCAGACTTGTCAAACTGGAAGAAAACTCTGGGAGAAGGTTGCTTTCCACTGTCAAAAAGAAGGTAGAGTGCAAGGAGATCTCAAAGCCACCATACGGAACTGGAGTCAAAAGCCATTTCAAAGTAATCTCCTTAACACTTTGTGGCATCTTATACCTGGCTTACTGATGTGGAACATATGGAGAGAGCGCAATAGAAGAATTTTCAAAGATCAAACTATGCCGCTAGAACAAATATGGAATAAATTTTATCAGAACATCATGGAGACTATCAATTAGAGAATGGTACTCAGAATACCTCCCCACATCACCTCAAGAAAGAACAGTATGGGATAATTGGAGGCTCCAGATAAACCAAAAGTCAATCAATAAAAAGAACCCCACTATGCAGGGTAAGGAATCAAGCAATTGGACTCCTCCGCCCATTGACATGTTCCAGCTCAACTTTGATGGAGCCTCAAAGGGAAATCCAGGGAAAGCAGGATATAGAGGAGTATTCAGAGACCATAATGGTAATCCTCAGTGCATCTTCATGGGCTCGATAAGTTGGGACACCAATAACTCAGCAGAATTGGAGGGATTATGGAGAAGTCTCAAATTAGCCCATGAAAAAGGCTTCTTTCCTCTCATTATAGAAGGGGATTCACAAATTATAATTATAATGATCATAAAGCTTCAGCACGGTTCACCCATTCACAAAGTAAGCAATAGTTGGAGAATGGCCCAGAGGCTTGAGCTAATAAATAACTAGCTTTCTCAGCACCAAGCAATCTCATGTAAACACACCAGAAGGGAAGGAAATAAGCTCACTGATTTTCTTGCCAATCTTGGAGTGGAAGCTAAGGGTGGTTACTTTGAAGGTACTATCGCCAGCTTAGTTACCGAGGACCAAATTGCCAAAGTCCAGGAAATTGTCACTCAGGACAAATCTCAGATAAAGAATACGCACTCGGATGCGGGTGACTCCAACAGCATTCAATGATCAACTCTGCCAAACAGACATCTGGCCTGACGGATGGCAGGCGGAAGGTATGCAGGGTACGCGTCGTAGGATGGCGTATCAAGTTCAGGGTAGGGGAATTAAATCCTGAACAGTCTCGAATTTGGTTTGAAATCAATGCAAGCATGGTTGCACTGCACACAATTCGGCTCATTGGCATGGATCCGCTCAACGCCCCTGTCGCAGTTAATGACTCTGTTTATTATGAAGCAAAGCTGCTTCAGTTCCCCTGTCTCTGGAAATGCCCTGAATTTCTCAACGCTCCTACCATTTCTGGTTTACTCTGTTTCAATCGTTCTCCCAGGTCTTTTGCATCTGGAATCATGCCTTGCAGCCAAGGAATCCCGCGTCGAGGAATTCATTCAGGGAACAAAGGTCGCCCTTCTCGACCTGCTCCTCAGAATGTTGCCCCCATTGCCTTAGCTCCTCCTTCATCTCCGCCTCTGGACCAAGATAGGCTTATCCCGAATAATTCATACCAGACCTCCAGGTTTACATTCCAAAGTCGGCTCAACAGGCTTGTGGTGACAGTAAATTTTACCATATTTGTCTCAGAGGAGGAGAGCAACCAGCTCAGTTCGACTCCATCCGCTTCCTCACATTCTCAGGATGATAGTGTTCTGCTTGGGGACCTGACAGGGATAGTATTTCATGCGGACCACATGCAAGAGGATGCCCCTGTTTCGGAAGTGCCTCAGCAGCCTGATCCAGCTCAGGAAGATGCTTTAGTATGCGGGCTATCTCAAAGAGCAGTTAGTTTTTTACGTTTGGTTACTAATCCTGATGGAGGTGTGCCGGCACTGGACGAAGACGATCTCGTGACTTGGGTAGCTTCAACAAGCCGGGTAAAGGAGGATATGCCAGCTTCACCAAGTCATGCAGATTAATCACTGCTCCTTTCTGCCGGGTCGCCTTCTTGCTTATATGCTATGCAGTTTTGGTCCTGTGTCTTTGATTCTGAAGTTAAATGTCTATGTCTGGTTCATTCTCATGCTTCAGGCAGTAACTACAACCAACAGAGGCTTTATTTTTTTCTTAAAAATGGCTATGCTAGTCGCTACTTTGTTTTTGAGGTTAATGAAGGTTATGACGATTGTAGTCCTGGTAAATTTTGTCAGTATGATAACACCAAAATCAAATTTTTGAAGTCTGTACTGTAAATCTGGTTGAAAGCCTGAACTGTAATGTCCTTGAGTTTTTGGTTGAGGAATGGCCTCGGCCTCCTCTGAGGTCTTGACCTCATTGTACATATTTTTTCACCTTTTTTAATAGAATTAGTATTTACGGAGAAAAAAAAAATTATTTACTAATAACATTTATCACTTTTAAAGGAATTTGAATTTAGTGCTCATGCAATTTTATGGATTTTTTTTATTTAGTAAATTTAGTTATTGAAAGTGTTTAAAATAAAAATAGAAATTTAAAAAAGTTAACTATTTTTTAAAATGTATTTCTAATATATATTTAATGAAATGAATTAATAATAATAACTAAAATATATTTTAATGAAATAAGTTAATAAAAAATCAATTATTTATTTATTAATTTGTTTTCACATTTAATAATAATTATTAAAAATTACAATGTTATTGAATTATAAAATAATTATAATATTTTACTTTATAATTTTTAATTTATTTAAAAAATATTAATTTAAATATTGAAAAATATATATTAATTAAACCATTGGATTACTATTATACATATATTTGAATTTGTTCATACTTGTAAGTTTTACTACCTCTTAAAAAAAATATCTAGATAAGTGGTAACAGAGTTATATAAGTGGTAACATAAAACCTAATTATAAGGTAGTTGATTTTTTCTATAATAGGAAGAAGATTTTAATAAAATATCTAAAAGCTAGATAGGTGGTAACATAGCTATATAAGTGGTAACGGAAAACCTAATTATAATCTAAATATTTTAGAGTTGATTTTTTCTAAATATATAATAAGAAGAAAATTTAATATATATTTTAATAAAAATGAATTAATAATTAATTAATTAAAATATATATTTTAATGAAATAAATTAATAATTTTTTTTCCCTCTCATTTATAATAATTATTAAAAATTACAATTTTATTGAATTATAAAAATAATTATAATATTTCATTTTTATAATTTATAATTTATTTAAAAAATTAATTTAATATTAAAATATATATTAATTAAAGAATTATATTACTATTATACATATGTTTGAATTTGTTCATATTTTATAAGTTTTACTACTTCCTAAAATAAAGCTAAATAAGTGTAATAGAAAATCTAATTATAATCTATTTTTAAGGAGTTGATTTTTTCTATATATATAATAATAAGAAGAAAACATAATTTTTTTTTTTGAGATTTGAAAATAATTACTCTAATTTAATGTTTATATATATATATATATTAATTTAGATTTATGAGAGATTTTTCGGCGTAAATCACAAGATCTATCATTTGTCGACAAGTTTCGAACCAGCTAGTACAATGAACCACACTAGCTAGTTCGAAACGCGTCGACAAATGATAGATCTTGTGATTTACCCCAAAAAATTTCTCATAAACTTGAATTAATAATGAATTTAAAATAAAACAAACCAACGCATTGCAATGACATCACACTAAAAAAAACTCTATGAATCTGTTTTAAAAAAACAACAAAAAAAAAAAACTCATCTAATCTTAAAATTTAAACCGGCCCAAACCTAAATTGCATGGGATTCTAGTTCTTGAGAATATAGTACACCCATTATTACAAAGCAAATTACCCATTTCATAGACCTGTGTCCATCCACGAGCTATCGTTGTGACCGTTGTGGCACTCACTTTACTTGATATTTGGAATCTGGCCGGAATCTGCTAACCTGATTCGCTATTTGGAGTCTAACCAAAATCGGCCGAACGGATGTTAACTTGGCCTAAATGTTCGGCAACCTGTAACAATTATAGTTTTGACCATTCATTTTGAAGATGTTGCATTGAAAGAGAAGTTATTGGACAGGCAAAAATTAGTAAGCTGATATTAAGTTTGATATTTAGAGGCTGACAAAAATCCGCTCAGCTGACATTAACATTTGATTCATCTGGTAAGAAATATACGGTTGACAACTCAATCTTCTGGATCTAGCATAGAGATTACGGTAAGAACTATACTTTTGAATGTAGAATTTTCAGATATATTAATCTTATTGGGAGAGTATAAGGAATACATAATACATAAAATATTTTTTTCGGTGGTATATAGTATTAAGGATTTTTAATATTTTTTTATTGTATATAGTATTGAGTAGTTTTGAGGATGTGGTTTAATGGTTAGGTGGAGAGGTTTGGTCCCCATAGGTCATGCAATTCAATCTTACATGGAGGACTATGTATGCATAAGAGATGCTCTAGGCACAATTTTTTTAATTGGACAAATACCAGCATAGATCTTCTTAAGTAGGGATCTAACATGAGCCCAAAGAGATCAAATTTCTTCAAGTGCAAAATTCTTAAGAGTGTAAAATACATTGTTGTCTTTTACTATTTAAATTGTATTTTTGAATGTAAAATAGAGTATATATAGGACCAAATAAACATTTTAACCATAAAAACTTAAATTAGTTAACATAGATCTTCAAATAGCTTATTTAAATCTCTCGTTGAAATCTCTTTGAAAAATATAAGATTTAAACACATTTTTTTTTACTTCTAACTACTTTACATTATATTTATTTTTTTTATTATAGTCGACATTATTTTTCTATTCAGATCAATTTTTTTTTTAAAGGGTGCACTAGTGACATGTTTACATATCCCCTCATATTGGATTGTAGAATGAGCTTCTAGGCTCAAAAATGCAATATTATGTTTAAAAATGTACGAGTAGAGGAGAGGAGTCTCCCAGAAGTTAATTCTCCACTTGTGGCATGCAAATCACAACTGGAAAGGAGCTTAATTAACAAAGGAATTTAACCCACAAAAATCAGAGTAAAGTAAAATACTTACATTAAATACTTACATAGGGAGGCTGGGTTTCCTTCATCCTTCACAAGTAAAATAAAAGTTTACTACAATTTACACTTCACCAAGGGTTGTGGAGTAACACTTAGTAAAATAGTAATTGTTGTTTTCACTCGCCCACCAATATTTTCTCCACAATTTTCTCTCTTTTTCCTCGAAGTTACACCCTCTCAACTCCTCAACTATGCAAAAAAAGCTTTTTACATCCATATTTTTCAATAACATACATTTTTAACACATTAATGCATCATTGAACAAAACATTAAGAGGCATGATGAGTGATTGTTCATATCTATCTATGTTGCGGAGTACATATTTCACTTGCGCAGTAAATATTTTATCATACTTAATTACCAACCCTACATTAAATTGACATTCATTCTTAAATTCTTGATGTGTGTTGCTGAATGGTCTCATGTCTTCCGATATGGGGGACTCTGTGTTCCCAAATGGGGAACTTGTACTCGTGCTCAAAATTTCTGTTCTTCAGCCTGTAAACAAATCTACAACCTGCAAAAATCTATCTGTCCTTCAGCCTGTAAACAAATCTACAACCTGCAAAAATCCATCTGACAAGTATGACTATTGTCAATGTGTTTAACGTGGTGATTTGGATTAATTTTACAACACTCCCCCTTAATCACAACTACTACCATTTTGAATTCCCAAACAATCTTTGAGATTATTTTTTTTTCATGTGCCAATGGTTGTGTGAAAATATCAACAAATTGTTTTTGTGGCCTACATTGCTGCAACACAATTTCACCATTGTTAATTAGCTCTCTAATAAAATGATATTTAGCATCAATGTTCTTGGTCCTCTTGTGAAAAATAGAGTTCTTTGATAGTGAAATTGTGGAAGTGTTGTCACGGAAGATAGTTGTTGTTCCCTCTTGGTTATTGCATAGAGCCTTCAACATCCTTCTCATCCAAATTGCCTAACATGTTGTTGTTGTTGTGGTGACATATTCAACTTCTATTGCTGAAAATGACACTATTGGCTGCGTCTTGAAGGCCCATGAAATGGTTCCAAAACCCAAATGAAAAATGTATCCTGATGTGCTCTTTTTGTCATCGACACTTCCTAACCAAACCAATTGCTATCGGTGTAACCAACCAGCCTAAAATCATTTTCTTTGATGTGCAAAATACCATACTCTTTTGTCCCATTGACATACCTTAGAATCCTTTTCGTTGCTTGCCAATGCATCTCCCTGGGTGTCTCCATGAACCTCGCCACCAAACTCGTTGCATACATTATATCTGGCCTAGTGGCGGTCAAATACATCAAGTTGCCCACCATACTTTTGTATAATGTCGAATTGACATTATTGTTGCAATATTCTTTGCTCAACTTCAAACCCATGACACTTGGAGTTGGTGTGGGCTTGTTGTTCTGCATATTAAACCTCCAAAAAATGTCTACTACATACTTTTCTTGAGAAAGCCATTTTCTATTTGCTTCACTTCTATGCCAAAAAAATATCTTAACAGCCCCAAGTCAGTCATTTCAAATTCTCTTTTCATGACTTCTTTGAAATCAACGATGAGGGAATCATCACTACCTATAAAAATTTATTCATCTACAAATAAGACAACAATAAGAATCTTACCGTCATTCTTTTTGATGTAGAGAGTAGGCTCTCCATCACATTTGTCAAAGCCATTGTCCAACAAGTAAGCATCTATCCTATTATACCATGCACGCGATGCTTTCTTAAGCCCATAAAGAGGTTTCCTCAACCTATACACCTTGTCTTCTAGGACTTATACCTCATAAACAAGTGGTTGCGCAACATATACTTCCCCTTTCAACACTCCATTCAAGAACGTTGATTTTACGTCCATTTGATACACTTTCAATTTATGTTGCGCGACAATCGACACCACCATATGCATTGTATCCATCCTTGTGACTCGTGCCAATGTATCTGCATAATCTCTTCCATGTTGTTTCTTGTATCCTTTGACAACTAACCTCACTTTATGCCTTTCAATATTCCCCTCAGCATTGCTCTTGGTCTTATAGACCCACTTCACTCCAATGTCTTCTTTTCCTTGCAGAAGGTTCATTAACTCCCACGTGTCATTTTTTTCTATTGCTTTTATTTCTTCCTCCATTTCCACAACCCATTTTTCTTCTTTGACTGCATCTTCAAAATGGATTGGGTCATCTACATGACAAAATAATGAAAATAAGGAATTAAGACTAGCGCTACTATCAACTTCATCTTGCTAATAAATTTCATTTAAATTTCAGAATTTTGGTCTTCTTATGCTTGCAGGAGATGGGCTTAACATGTCACTTAGAGTTGCGCTTGAAGTAGGTGACGTTGTGGGACTTTGCGGCATTGTTGGAGAAGCACTTGATTGACTATGCGATGTTGTCATATTATTTGTTGACGGTGTTATTTGATTTCTGTTTTGTTGTTCTTGAATGGTGTTGAAGAAAGTGTAACTAGGTTCAGTCTTCATAAATTTACTTTTGATATTTGTATTTATTCAAGAAAAGAAATATTATTTTTTTTTATATTTATCAATGAGTTTCTTTCTCATTGAAATAGGTTTAGGACATGTTAAAGTGCTATAGGTGAGTCAAAGAGTCAAAAGAAAATGTTAAATACCTTAAGGGCATATTACACCATGTATATATTTGTATAAGAGTCAAAGAATATCTCTCCAAGCAAAGACAAAGTCCTCTCCATACAACGACATCACGAAAGAAGCAATTCCGATGAAAAAGAAGTGAAGTCGGCCTAAAGGAGGGACAATACTCTATATATATGATCCAGGTGGATATTGGTGACCATCCACCTATTCCACTTCGACCCTCACGATTGTTTCTTTCAGTTTTTCAATTTCCTTAATTGTAGCATAGTTTACTATTTTTGATAACTTTTCAGGTCCTAAACTTCTGGAGTCGTTTTAAGGCCTTAAACGACCTTTTTTTTTTTTTTTTTTTTTTTTGGCAAAATTCATTTGGTGATTATGCATGTAATCACATTGATAGTTGTATTACTCGGAGAGATCTTTACAACAAGGTATCATATATGTCAAACGGAGATAATATGACCAAGTTACAACCTCGAGAAGTTGGCTGCCCAACTAACCCAAACGAGGCCCATAAACTCTTAGTGTTACATCTCCTCGAGTGACGGTTTTGGTCATTTAGGGTTTTATCTAATTGTTCAATGATAAAAAGGCCCTTGAGCCTCATTGTAACTCAATGCAAAGGCATGTAGCCGCCACATCTCTTCTCAGAGATAAGCTACCATCGCCCGAGCTATCTTATTTCCATTCTGTTTGTAAACATATTTCCATATTTTTCTATTAATGAAATGAAGTGTTTTTTTGCTGCATCTTTGTGTTTATGAGTATATATGTTAGTTGTTGCACTCCTATTTAAGTTTGGATCAATATAGAAGTTCTCCAGTCCTCCAATGAAAAGCATTGATACCTCTAAAGTTAGCGAGCAAGAGAAGCCAAGAAAAGGTGGAAGAAATTGATAAAATGAGCCTCTAGTGCAGCGAAGAAAGAAGAGACAAAATTGAGTGTTAAAGGGTTGTTCTAAGTGTGAATTGCAGTTGCACATGTGAGAAAAGGAAGGGTAATCTGCGGTCATTACAACAGCCACATCACAATTACATATCTCCCTTGTTTGGGCTAGAAAATTGGGCCTATAAGACCTCCTACTCAAGAAAATAAGAGACACTTACAAGAGAAAGAGAAAGGAATCCAAACATAAGAGAAGCCTCCCACACTTGCGAGAAACTAGGGCTGTAGTATTGTCACATCAAGTCCACAACTAATCATCAAGAAGAAGCTCAATTGGACAAGAGAAGGAAGGTGTCTTCATAGGTGAAGCATCTCACTAATTATCAAATATTAATATCTCTTCTAGAGCTCATATAAACAAGGTCTATCACCAGTTGTCGAAGGAAGAAGGAGGATGAAGTGTCGAGGAATGAAGTGTCAAAAGAAGAAGAACGAAGTGCTAGAAAACAAAGTGTAGGAAGGAGGAAGGATTTGACTTGTGCTTGGAGGATATTCTTGTCAAGGGTCTAGGGTTTGACATTGATCAATAAGAAGCTTCAATATGAGAAATTTATGAAAGGGTTTTCCTCTCTAAAAGAGAGAGGTTTTACCTGGTAGAGAGTCAACATGTTATGTTCTTGTTCTTATGTTTTTGGTAGCAGTTTGATGAAGTAAACGCACATTCATTAATAAGAAGAGAATAAGGTTAATCAAACAAGATAAATTGGTAAAAGAGCTTCACAAATTGTTATCAAGCTAGAAGAATCCTACTATATCTAATTTCCCTAGATTATTCAACATGGTTTCAGAGCTTAGGTGACAGAGCAAGAAAAGGGAATCTCAAGAACACTTATAAGGAAAGGACTACAAGAAGACTATAAAGAAAAAGGCTAATCCTTTTGTATAAAGGAACCTACAAGAAGAGAAGATCAAGGAGGGACCTACATCAAGCCACACCAAATGGAAAACGAAAATCACTACAAGCCAAGTCAGCAAGCAATCAATCAAGTCCATTTGAAGAAAGCAACTTGAAGAACATCAAGATCCAAGGAAGGCAAGCCATCAAGTCTTCAAGAAGAAAGAAAGTCCACTACATCTCAAACTTTATCGAGTAGGTATATGCTCCCTTCTGATTATACATCAATGTCTTTTTGCAAGGAAATAAATAAATTGGTTGGGACCACTAACTTCCTTGCATGGAAGAAGAGGACTGAATTACTTCTCAAGGAGAATGAACTTCTAGAACACATCAAAGGTAATATGACTATCCCTGCTAAGGAAAAAACTCAAGCCTTAGCAAAGTACAATGAGGATGAGACAAGAACTCAAAGGTTTCTAATAGAATCTATCAAAGACTCCCTCATTCCTTATGTCTCCAAACTTGAAAAATCAAAAGAAATCTAAGACAAGCTAATAGATCAATTTCGGTAAGCATAATTGGAGAAGTGATATCTCTTCGAAATGATTTTTATAAGATGAAGATATCAAAGGAAGGAATATATCCATATTTCATGAAGATCTATGAGATGAGGGATAAACTTCAAGAGTTGGGAGAAGTCATGTCTGATAGAGAAATGACAACTGTAGTACTCAATGATCTACCTGAGGATTCAAGCAACTTCACATCAAGCATATATGCCAAGAAGGAAGCTATCCCACTAAGTGAATTATGGTCCCTATGAAAGATAGAGGAAACTAGACTCAGAGAAAAAGAGAATGTGGGATCAAAGGAGCAAGCATTTGCAGCCATGGCCAAGAAAAAGGGAAAATTTGGTCCACGAAGAACAAACAATAGAGATACGTCCAAAATCAAATGCTTTGGATGCCAAGAATATGGACACTACAAAATTATTTCTCGAAAACTTAAGAAGGATAATAACAAAAAAATAAAAAGGGAAGAAGCTCACATGACTCAAGAGGTGAAAGAAGAAGACAATAAGTAAAAGAAGGAAGATCCTCTGGATCTGTACTATGACTAAGTCTACTTCTTTACTGAAATTTTTCTTTCAAAGTTTTGAGTAGTATAGAAGCATGTAGGAATAGAATAAAAATGCATGGCTAGTAACATCTTCTAGAATGTAGAAGCGTGATGTACATAGAGTTCAAAATACTCATGTATAAGGAGAATTTAGAAATAGAACAAAATGCATGGTTAGAAATATCTTCTAGAATATATGAGAATAGTGTACATATAGTTCAATATATTCATCAAGAAGGAGCACCTATTATAATACCTAATACATGATAAAAAAACAAGTGATCATGATTGTAAATCCTAGAAGGCCACCATCATCAAAAGAAAGATACATCTACAGGATGAGGATCTAGAAGATCCTATGACAAGAATCTTCAAAAGAATGTTCATAAATAAGAGTAGATGCGACAACAAGAATTTCATCATGGAATACAAGGAAGAATGATGTGCAGGCAAGAATGGATGAAGCGAAGAAGGGATACATCAATCAAGAAGGACCTTCAAAAGAAGTCGAGATGATCAAAGCAGAATCAATATGAGTACTGTATGCATTAAAAGGTAAATTCATGTCATTTTATACATTATTAAAGTCATGGGAATAGATCTAAGACATGATCAAGAAAAAAAAAATCTCTTTCACTGGAGACATACTCAAGAGCATGTACAAGTCAACAAGAGAAGTGCTTACATAAGGAGAATAAGGTTGTTGACTGCTCTATAAAGCAAGTGAAGAAGAAAATACTCTCTTAAGGAGTACACAATTTCTAACTAAAAGACATGTGAAGAAGAAATGCTAACTAGTTCAAGTAAGCAGGAAAAGAAGGAAGTGCTCTCATGGGGAAGTATAAGGATGTTATCTAAAACAACTAAAGAAGAAGCAAATGAAGAAAGAAATCAAGCATGTGAAGAACACCATGGTCATAAGAAATCACTATCTGACAAGATCCATTAAAGACATGTCATGAAAGAAGCCATGACAACTCTAACAAAGGAAGAAAAACATCAAAGGACCCTTGACACCTATGAAGGCCTTGGAGATAATAAGGTGTAGATAGTTGATTCAACTCTACGAAGATGTCATGATGAAGAGGCCATCCAAAAAAAGCACTACCTAATGTTGAAGCAAGTCAACATGATGTCATGAAGGGCTACCAAATTGAAGCATGTAAATAAGAAAATACAACTAAGCATCTATCTGATAAGTATTCTAAAACCATAGACAGATGACAAAGGAGTAGCCAAATGTTGAAAGAACCTGACACGCATCTAGAAGGACACTTTCCACGAAGAAGCAATGACATGACAATCTAAGAAGGAAAATGATCGATGGTTAGTGGCCTACCAAGAAGAAGTTATAACAAAGAATTCATGACATCAAATAAGGAGATCAAATAGCAGAAGGATCCACAAAGAAGAAGATGTTGATGAATGGACAAGTCCCTAGCTAAGAGGGAGTTATAAAAATTTCCAAATTACAAAGGAGCTTGGAAAAGTACCTTGTCAGAGGATACTTGGGCATATCTTCCTCAATTGAGAGGAAGAGATAATCACAACATTCTTGTCTTCACTTGGGAAGAAATAATGGGAGAATTGGGTAATCATATGGCATCTGATACTCTTTGAGGATATGTAGGGAATCCAAGACAAGAGTAGGAAAGAGGACCAATATTCTTTGAGGGATGGGATCCCAAGACAAGAATAGTTCTAGAAGGTCATACTTAGTGAACACCCAGGTAGGTATGTACCTTGAGAGATAATGACTAAGGTGTCTATAAGTCATTAGTCTTGGAAACATTGTGATATGATCTTATGAGAGAAAGAGTTATTAGTCAAGGCCTTTCTATGAAAATTTTTGGTTACTATGATGTTATAATAGATGGATTTCCAAACCAATTTCTCTTATGTGAATTCTTCAAGATTGAAAAATAGCCAAACACCCTATAATGATTTATGAATACTTCCCTATTTAAGAGGGAGTGTTGAAGAAAGTGTAACTCGGTTCAGTCTTCATAAATGTACTTTTGATATTTGTATTCATTCAAGAAAAGAAATATTATTTTTGTTATATTTATCAATGAGTTTCTTGCTTGTTGAAATAGGTCTAAAACATGTTAAAGTGTTATAGGTGAGTCAAAGAGTCAAAGTAAAATGTTAAAGACCTTAAGGGCATGTTACACCATGTATATATTTGTATAAGAGTCAAAGAATATCTCTCTAAGCAAATTCAAAGTCCTCTCCATACAATGACATCATCAAAGAAGCAATTCTGATGCAAAAGAAGTGAAGTCGGCCTATTGTTCTCAAGTCGGCTTCAAGTCAGCCTAAAGGAGAGAAATTCCTCTATATAGAGAGGTTGTCCACTCCTTTAACAACAATAATTCATACCTTTGAAATTAACGAGAAAGAGAAGTTGAGAAAAGGTGGAAGAAGTCGAGAAGAGGAGCCTCTAGTGCAGCTAAGAAAGAAGACACAAAACAAAGTGATAAAGGGTTGTTCTAAGTGTGAATTAGAGTCACATGTGTGAGAAAATGAAGGGTAATTGACGGTCATTACAACAACCACATCACAGTTACATATCTCTCTTGTTTGGGCTAGAAACTTAGGCCTAAAATGCCTCCTACTCAAGCGAAGAAAAAACTCTCACAAGCAAAGGATAAAGGAGTCAAAACATAAGGGAAACATCCCACACATGTGAGAAACTAGGGCTGTAGTGCCATCACATCAAGTCTGCAACTATTCATCAAGAAGAAGCTCGGTTGGACAAGCGAAGGAAGGTGTCTTCATAAGTGAAGGATATCACTAAGTATCAAGGATAAGTGTCTCTTCTAGAGCTCACATAAACAAGTTCTATCACTAGTTGTCGATAGAAGAAGGAGGATGAAGTGCCAAAAAACAAAGTGCAGGAAGGAGGAAGAATTTGACTTGTGCTTGGAGGATATTATTGTCAAGGGTATATGGTTTTTCATTGATCAATAAGAAGATTAAATAAGAGAAATTTACAAAATTGTTTTCCTCCCTAAGAGAGAGAGGTTTTTCCCTGATAGAGAGCCAACATCTTGTGTTCTTGCTCTTATGTTTTTGGTAGTAGTTTGATGAAGTAAACACACATGCATTAGTAAGAAGAGAAGAAGATTAAGCTAACAAAATAAATTGATAAAAGAGCTTCAAAAATTGTTATCAAGTCTATAAGAATCCTACCATATCTAATTTCCCTAGATTCTTCAATGAATAGGAGTAGAGGGAGTCATTGTTGAGGAATTACTTGATGTAGTCAATTCCTCTTTGTCTTCATGTGGTATACATGTTTTCACATTGATTGTCTTCTCTAAACTTCTGTCCCATTCTTTCTCTTCTAGGAACTGCAAATCTCTGTTGATTATGACCTTCTTGGTTGATGGATTCTAGAGCTTGTATGCCTTGGATTTATCACTATATCAAAAAAATATGCATTCCCCCCCTTGTTGTCCAACTTCTTTCTCAACTCATCTGGAACATGTGCATATTCCACACATCGAAAAACTCTCATGTGAGTGGCGCCATGCTTTCTTCCACTCCATGCCTCTTCAGGAACTACATTCTTGACACTTTTGGTTGGACACCTATTCATGATATATGCTGCACAAGTGATAACTTTAGTCCAATAAACATTTGGAAAATGTTTTTCCTTCAACATACTCCTTTCTATTTCCATAATGGTCCTATTCTTCCTTTATGTGACACCATTTTGCTAAGGTGTATACCTTGTTGTAAATTTCTTATGAATTCCATGCTCCCTGTAAAAACGAAGGAATTCATTTAAGATGTATTCACCACCTTTATCAGTCCTCAAGACTTTGATGTAGTTTCCACATTGCTTCTAAAAAAGAGATTTGTATTCGAGACAATGTTCAAACACTTCACTTTTCCTGTTTTAGAAAGTAGAACCATGTCTTCCTTGTGTAGTCATCTATGATGGTTAAGAAATAGTAACTAGCACCAATTGATGGTGTCTGCATTGATCCACACAAATTTGAATGGACAAT
The DNA here is from genome assembly GCA_000404065.3 of Pinus taeda. Classification (NCBI taxonomy): domain Eukaryota; kingdom Viridiplantae; phylum Streptophyta; class Pinopsida; order Pinales; family Pinaceae; genus Pinus; species Pinus taeda. Next base: position 46,060 of record APFE030908769.1, on the reverse strand, counting down.
CTCCAAATGTGCCTTTGCCCTTATTGAATTTCTTGGTGGAAATGTCTCTCTATGTTGTTTGCCCAAGATGAATCCTTCACATAGGTTTTCTGGTTTTTCTACGAGTGGAAATCCCTTCACCATGCCTTTCCTATGCAACAAATTCAAACCTCCAAAGTTGAGATGACCAAATCTCAAATGCCATGACCAATTTTCATCTTTGAACTCTACCTAAAAGTTTACTTGTGTGATAGCTACAACTTTTCTTTCATCCTCTTCTAAGTTCATTGATAGTTGTGCTTGTGCACCTTCTTCCTTCAAGTCTAATTTTATCTTTAGGGGAAACATGCTATTTCTTCTCATCTAAAATTTTGCAATCAACGGTCTGCTTGGAGGCTTATCCAAATTTGTGCACTCATCAATTTGAAAAAGACATTGTAGCCCATTTGCATGAGCTATCCAATGCTTATGAGGTTGCGCTTCAAACCATAGACAAAATAAACATTTAAAATATACTTCTTCTCCCCCTTTTTTGTTAAAATATTGACTCTACCTCTTCCCGTGACAGGGATTTTTCTATTAGTCTCTAATGTAACTTTAGATTTCACACTTTCATCTAGATTAGAGAACATTTCTATGTTCCGTGTCATGTGGCTGCTACAACTTGAATCTAGAAACCATACATCACTTTGGTTATCTTGTGCTACATTACAAGCTAAAATCATGCTATCATGGTTATGATTTTCCTTGTGAAATTTACACTTGGTTTGTTACTTATGTCATAGTGCTTCTTCCTACATTCATTTGCATAAGGACCATACTTCTTATAGTAATGACATTAAACTTGAGATTTATCATACCTCTAACCATGTGCTTGATTCTGGCGTGAGCCATAACTTGAATTTTGATTGCTACCCCTTCCACTTGAGCTTGAAGGGTTACCTCTTCCACCTCTGTGTGGGTTCTTCCTCTTCCTCTAGAATTTCATCTTCCTCTGTCTCTACCTTGACCAAATGAGACTTGTGTCTTGAAGCCATGCTCTAGTGAGGAGCTTGTTGCTCTATTCAGTTTATCTTCAAGAGAAATCAATGATGCATGAATCTCATCCACTGAAAACTGTGAGAGATACTTTGTCTCTTCTATGGCCACAACAATGGTATCAAATCTTTTATGACATGCTTCTTAAAACTTTCTCAACTATTCTGCTTTCCTCAAGTGTCTCACCATGAGCCCTGATTTGAGTAACTAGTCCAATCACATGTGTAAAAAATGAGTCTACATTCTTAGACTCTTTCATACAAATTGTCTCAAAGTCTCTCCTTAACATTTGTAGCTTTCATGTTTCACTTTTGCCATGCCTTGGTAGGTTTTCTAGAGGGTGTCCCATGCTTGCTTGGACTTTGTTGTTGTTGCAATCCTTGGGAAAATATTTTTATGAACTGCTTGAAAGATGTAGAAGAGGGTTCTTGCATCCTTCTTCTTGTTTCCCTTGAACAAATCCCTTTCTGGCATTGTATGCTACCGCATTCGCTGGTTCTTGAAAACCATTCTCCACCAAATCCCAAATGTCTTGAGAAGAAAATAGAGCCTTCATTATTATAGCCCAATAGTCATAATTTTTTCTATTAAAGTGGCATATGTGAGGATTATTCAAGCTTGTGCTTGATGCTTCCATTTCTGAATGTAATTTTTTTTTCAAAAATATGCCCTCAAAACAATTCTCTTTAGTTCTAGTACAAACACTTGTTTTTACACTAACAAAGTTCATGTTTAAAATTTTATAAGGGCAAAGAAGAGGAGTCTCCCACAACAAGCAACGAAATCACACCTGGATAGGGGCTTAATTAACACAGAAATTTAACTTACAGAAAACAAAGTAAATCTTAGTAAAATCTTGAAGCAAGACAATAAGTCTTTGGATTATATTTGTAATGCATGAAATACATACAAATGGAGTTTCTGGCTCCTTCACAAGTAAAATAAAAGTTTACTGCGATTTACACTTCACCAGGGGTTGGTGACTAACACTTACTAAAACACAATCGCTGTTGTTTTCACTGGCCCACCAAAATTTTCTCCACCATTTTCTCTCTTTTCCTCTCAATTCTTCGACTATGCAAAAAGACAAACAATGTTTTTTCACTCGCCCACCAAAATTTGCTCCACTATTTTCTCTTTTTTCCTCTCAATTCTTTAACTATGCAAAAAAGACTTTTACATTCATATTTTTCCAAAAAAAAATACATTTTGACATATTAATGCATGAATGAACAAAACATTAATGCGCAAACTGAAGCATTGTTCGTATCTGTGTTGCGGAGTACATATTTCACTTGGGGAGTAAATATTTTACCATACTTAATTATCAACCTTACATTAAATTCACATTCGTTCTTAAATGTTTGATGTGAGTTGCGGAATAGTCCGATGTGTCCGCCGAATGGGGGAACTTCTACTTCTGCGTAGAACTTGTGTGCTTCAGCCTGCAAACAAATGCGCAGCCTGCAAAAATATCCATGTGTTTAACCCAGTGATTAAGATTAATTTTCCAACGTATTAATTTTTTTTTGTTTCAGTTTGCCCTCTGCACCTTGTCTTCGCTTAACATTACAAATTCTCACTTTGTCTTAGCTCAGCTTTACAAATTCTCAAAATTACACAAATATTTTGGTAGCTATTTTGATTGCCGTTTAACTTACACACTAGTTGTAGAGCTATTGCTTTACTTGACAAAAGAGCGTGACAGAGGAGAATTGCTGCATTGGATCCATCAGACTCTCTCTATATTCAGAATTAATCTCTTACATAGTTTTGGCAGATCTTAAAGGCGCTTCAAAACCCCACTAGATTTACAAAGCTATCGAGTAAAAGGCATTTTCAGGCACCGGTTATCTTGGAAGGTTGTCTATTAGAGGATGGCCCCTTGACAGGTTGTCCCCAGCCCAGTATTAGCGAGACTCCCGTGCCGCTGCATTGGATCCGTCAGACTCTCTCAATATTCAGAATTAATGTCTTACATAGTTTTCGCAGATCTTAAAGGCGCTTCAAAACCCCACTAGATTTGCAGAGCTATCGAGTACAAGGCATTTTCAGGCACGGTTATCTTGGAAGGTTGTCTATTAAAGGATGGCGCTGTGACAGGTTGTCTCCAGCCCACTATTAGCTGGGTTCTCTTTTCGCCAAAGCGAGCAGGGAATTTGTTTCTCTAGTATCTACCACCATCCATTACAGCAAGCTAGTTTACTCAATGAAATTTGAAAGCTTGGGCCAAATAATAAACTTCCCACCAAACCACACATCACATCATCAAATCACACATCACCGTTCACCGTATATTAAGATTAGTATTAATCAAACCAAACATCACCGTATATTAATAATATTAAGATCTCTATTAGGCACAAAATGAAAAAGCCTATTCCATGATATATACCATATTGCGAAGGTTAGAAAAGCCATAAAATTTTATTAAAATTTTGTGATTGCGATATAAATGCGCAGTGGCGAAAACTAATTTGTGTGTGACAGATTCAAGATATACATCGAAGGGGAGGCCTGGTCAGTTAGTCTCAAGAACATTTTGGCATGTGATTCGCCAACTCTGTTGATAACACCACAATACTATGAATTCTTTCTGAGAGGCCTCATTCCACAGCACCATTACTGGCCTATAAGACCCGATAAAAAGTGTGACTCCATCAAGTTTGCTGTTAACTGGGGAAACAATCATCCCAACGAGGTAAGTTATATACTGAATCCCTGCCATTCAAACAAGGTAATGTCTACTTCAAACAGCAAACCTAATTTTGGTTTTGTGCAGGCAAAGAAAATTGGAAGGGCAGCCAGAGAATTTGTTCTGAACGACTTAAACATGTCCAATGTATACAGCTACATGTTCCATGTTCTAAACGAGTATTCGAAGCTTTTGAAATACAAGCCATCTGTTCCGGAAAAGGCTGCAGAGTACTGTTCAGACACAATTGTTTGCTTTGCCAAGAATGAAGCGGAGAAAGAGAACATGAGGGACTCAATGATCACTACTCCCAGTTCTTCCCCGCCATGCAAACTGGGAGACGAAGAGCAAGATGAGGGAGATATTAAAGAATTCCTGAAAAGGAAAGCCAAAGCCATGAATGATGTTAAGCAGTTGGAAGACAAATGGGCGAGAAGCCTCCGACCCTAGTAAGCTTCCGTGTTTATTCTGTAATAACACCACCTGCTAGAAAATAGACTTCTATTAGCATTACTGATAAAGTTCTAAGCGGCATTGGGTACAATCTGTAAGAAATTTGTATATTAAATTAAAATAAAAAAAAATAGTACTCAATGAAAAGGTAATTCATTAGTTTGCATAAAATAAATAAATTAGAGGGAGTAGGTATAGACTAGGTCTTAACATGATTGTTTTTGCTCAGTTAATCCTCCTTTTTTCTATGGAAAGATATAGGTTAAGGTTAAGGTTCAAGATTTGATGGCATTTTGCAGGTGTGAAACCCTGTTTTTTTATGGATTATTTATGAATAATTGTAAAAAATAAGTATTTTTTTGAATTACAATAATGAGATAATCTCATTAGTGAAATTAGTGAATAGTAACATCTCATTATTAATTTGACAATTAAATTATGATATATTTTCCTACTATTTTAAGAAAAAAAAATTAAATTGAAATTAAAAAAATAAAAATACCTCAATTGAATATAACCCAAAACATAATACTTATTAAAAATAAAAAATAATTTTTTAGTAATTAAAAATATGTGTTGATGACAGGGAGCATCTTACTAACACATATTTTATGTCCTAAATACCAATAAATCCCTCGTGGTTAAGAGTGAGGTGTTAGAAATTTAGATAATTGAATAAAAACACATATTTAAGTCATAAGTACTAGTAAATCCCTTGTGGTTAAGAGAGAATTGTTAGAAGTTTATATAATTAAATGGAGACAATACAACTGGAGTAACATTTATTACAATAAAGTTAAAAGCTACACCTTTTTAACTCACCTTATACTTGTTTAATACAATATTTATATAACAAACCAGTCCCCTTTGACACGAGGGGTACCATAATTTTAATATAATATTTATTTAATGAACAAACCAATCTCCTTCGATATGAGCATTAACACAATATAAAAGAACTCACGACATGTAAAGGATCACAAGAAACTATGCAGGTATGATGGTTAGGATTGTATAATTCTTTATAAATTTATTATTGCAAATTCAAACAGAATGTGTGTTTTTATTAAAAAAATACAAATGTATAAGAGGTTATTTACATTTAATGTTTTAAATAAAATATAATTAAAAAATTGTAAGAGAGTAAAGATGCACATGAAAGCTTCTATGATAATATATACAATTATGTACAATATAAGTAATATATAATAAAATATAATGGTTCATCGAGGTATGTCATGTTATTTTTTTGGTTTAAGGAAAATTATTTCTATTGTTTTATGTAATGGGGAATATTGTTTAATTGTTCACTCAAAAATCTATTTATTTCTGGTTTACAATGAGCTTTTATGAACAACTTTACACTTAGTAGTGGGATTATTCTTATTATTCATGGGCAGAATTTGAGTACACTATATTTATCTAAAAGAGGTTAAAACTTAGGATATTGTCTATCAAATGAAAAACAACAATTTCATTTTCCAAATGTGGTGGGTCATAAATAATCTATATGCTCATCATTGTACACTATCTTAATTTAGAAAGTATTCTAATCATAACCTCCTACAAATGAGCCTCAATTAAATGATATTCAAATAAAATATGATCCTATATTTTGTATTATTGTTTAAAAAAAAAACTTTTCTTAAAAACTTAAAAATTACTTATGTTTAATAATAACATTCCTAGTAACCGATTAGTATAAACAAATACATAAAATTTTCATCTTAAAATTTAAATAAACTATACACTAACATTAAAATTTGGTTATTGAAATGACCCAATTGCTTTCTCAAATTTTGTAAATATAATGTGATTATAATCTTTTACATACACAATAACATTAAAAACCAACTATTGAAGTAACCCTTTTGACTACCTCAACATTTATTTTATATATATTGTGATTATAATCCTTTACATTCACAATAATATTGAAAACCAGTATTACTGAAAACCAACTATTTAAGTAACCTTTTGACTATTCCAAATTTTTATATATAATGTGATTAGAATTCTTTACCTTCTCAATAGCATTAAAAACCACTATTGAAATGACCCTTTGACTATCACAACTTTTATATAAAAGATGTGATTTAGAGTTTCCTATGCAACTTTTATATAAAAGATGTAATTTAGAGTTTCCTCTTCTTTAGGTGTGACATAATGCAAAATTAAATTATTTTTTGACATCCCCTCACTAATTGGGTGGTACTGTGGTAGAACAACTGAAAAATTGGCCATTGCATTCATTGTGGCATTCAAACCATCTCATTTGTACTTGAAGTATGCCCTCTTTCCTATGATTGATTCCTGCTGGGGAAGGAGAGTCCACTAGACTGGTCTGTCGTTGCATGTGCAACTAATGATGTCGTGAGCGAAAGGATACCTCGGTGAGACGATCCAACAAAAATGGCATAAAGGATCGGATATAAAATGTGAGGCAGATCAATTACTATTGCCTTTGCTGATTATAGCCTTTCCCATCTTCCTTCTCAAGCGATGGGTATGATTAACTTCGACCTGAGATTTTTCACTTTATCTAAAGATTTTTCTATATGAAAATTGAACTTTGATCTAACAGTCTGATAATCTATCGGAAGAACGAGCAATGGTGGACACCAATGTGTTCTGGCCACTTTCGAATCATAACGAGACAATGAACGCCCCCATCTGGTAGAGAACAACGAAGACCCATGGATTACTGAAGTGTTCGCTCAACGACATGTGTTCGCCATCGTGGCTTCATGTTCTGAGGAACCCAAGTTATGACCACGAGGCCACCTTGAGCCCCTTTTATTTTAAGTGGATATGCCGAGACATGACGCCGTGGGCGAAGGCTAGAATTACGTTGGACATGGTGGAAGCAGCAAAGAAACATGCCTTTTTTAGGCTGGCGATTGTTAAAGGCAGGATGCATGTGGAATCGTATCGAAAGTCTTAACAGACCAAAGATCTATTTAAAATATGGGGAATGACACAGTTGCTGAAATTGTATCCCCAAATGGTTCCCTACTTTGACTTGATGTTCAATTGTGAAGACAGATCCACTTTCCTACGAGCCGATTACAGAAATCCGGTCCAGCCTCTTCTGCCACAGTTTAGTTATTGCGGGACCAAAGATTCTTTTGATGTTGCGTTTCCAAATTGGTCTGGTTGGGGATTGTAAGTTTGAATACCTAGTTGAGTTTTAGCATAGTTCTAATGGGTATTTGGAAAAGAGATTTGGGAAAAAGTCATTTTATTGCAGAATTGTATATATTTTACATATAATAACAATTATTATTATTATTATTCAATTTTAAGGTTACTATCATGTGAGACACCAAATTGGTGTATGAGTGTAACATACTTTTAAGTTTTTTTTGAATTATGTTATTACAGTAGTAAGTGTTCTTATGTCATACCTTTACCTTTAAGAAATTGCTTACACTTGTGATCTCTATTAATCATTTACGTTTTCTTTTTTGTAGGGTTTATAGAACCTCCTTTTCTGATATATTCATCTCTTTTTGTCACATACCCCCTAGGCCTAATTTGACAATTACCTACTAGGCTCTGATTCCTTAACTTTACTTCAATTAAAGTTAGATTCAATAGTCGTCACAAGTATAATTATTCCATCACTACATGAACAAATATTATTCATGCATCTATACTCATATTCTTCAAAATTCGACAACATCAAAGTAATGAACCATACCCCTTGGGCACAATACTACAGACTCCTTCTGTGCTTTACTGGATCCATGATGTAGGTTCTTACATTCAATTACAAGACTTACATTTCAAATTATCTCTTAAGCATAAATTACAACTTGGAGAAAAAAAGCATTCATGGCATGCAACCAATAAGATTCTTTGATGACTCAATATGAATAAATGGTTAAACGAGCCTCAGTGGATGCAACTCCCATGATTCCTATTGCATAACATAGATAACCTGAACCATAGGTTATACCATTTCAAGCCTTAAAACACAATTATTGTGCATACATCATTGTCTCATGCATAAATATTCACCACCTTAAAATCAGACATATCCTATAATTTTAGAGAGGTACTAAATTTAATTGTGATTCAATTTAGATTCAATAGTTATCCCATGCATCTGTATATAATTATATCATATATAAAGTTAGTATAGGCAACCTTTCTTAGGCATAGAGGTCACATGAAGATTCTACCATTTTTAACATGTGTCATATAAATCCTTCACCCAAGTATAATAACTACCTGCTATACTCCCATCAATAAATATACACTTGGAGGCAATAGGTGTCACATGCATAAGAATTCAATCATCCTCATAAAACAAGATAACACATATAACTATACACATGTGCTGAGCAATTCAACACCATAAAAAGTAAGGAGTAAACATAGAGTACATCCCATGCAAGTGGTTCAGACAAGAGCAATTGGAAAGAAGGTAATTTGGAGAATCAAGCACCACCACTCAACCTAGAACTTTCTTCTACCATTTCACCCCCGAGTCGAGAGTTCTTGCGATGGATCCATTGCTCCTGTTGATCTCTTCAATGGGTATCTAATACCCTCTTTCATGAAATGGTTTCCATTAGCGACCTCTCGCTTTTATGGATCTTTTTTATCCAGTTGCCTAGGTTTTTCCCAGAAAAACTCGCTTTTAACTTCCGCAGGGCTTTTCCTAATAAAAGCTTTCCTTTCTCTCCCGCAAGGCTTTTATGTTTTTCTTAACTTAGAATATTTCTTCAACTAAGTAGCTTAATGGATATTTATCTCCAACCCATCAAGCTTATCTAGAACTGGATCTAGAAGTCTTACCATGAAATAATTATCCCTTCCCATTCACCAATGGGATTTGGCAAGAATCTCATCTCTTGGTGGGTCGCTTTTCCAATTGATTAAATTATTTTATTTATTTCATAATAAAGTATTTACTTTTCTTCTCACACATCAGACCTAGTTTTTCTTAGCTTAGATTGGCAAGGTTTTACATAAAATGGAGGGGTGTTACATACTCCCCCCTTTAAATTTACACCATCCTTGGTGTATTATTGCATCTTACAATATTATTTCCTTGTTCACAGGTAACTATTTCTAAATTTACAGGCTCCCATGGCCTTGCCATCTTATGCAGATCTTCCGATATATATCAGTTGCAAAGGAGCACACCTCCATCCATCGCTACCTATAACATTTGTTTCAATCAATTTTGTGAAAGATTTTAGATGCAGAAACTCAACTTTGTTTACCATAGTTAATATCATAGCTTGATATATAGTACTGCTATTTGAGTAACTATGGGTTGTGTTTCCCATTATTTAAATATGATTCTTCATGTTCCTTGTATTTTAAGAAATGCATGTTCTTCCCCTGCATTCTTCCAAAGCCTTTTTGTTCTTACCAAACACTTTCTTCCTACAATTTCCCTGCATTAGTCACAAGAAGTCTAACACATTTGACTAATCACATGTACAAAATATCATGTCAGGTTAGCTCAACATAACCATCAAAATCATACCCCATATGTAACCATATGTCATATGTATACTAAGTCTGAAGCAAAACATGGATACTTATCCTTAGTTTCCCACACTAATTCATAGTTTCCACTTTTATTCTGCCTCTGTACACACTCTGGATTGCCTTAGCAAACAATCACCCAGTGTCTTCATGCACACCTGCACATAGTGTGCATTACACACACACAACTATACATGTCATATATTATCATGCAATACAGGTATCCATACTAGTACCATATGTATTGCTTGTACACAGTACCACTTGTGCAACTTGTACATCATACCAATGTCCATAGCATCACCTACATGACGTATGCTTCATCCACATGTCTTCAACCATGTGAGTATTATTATAACAATTTCTTCAACTATTAATCTTAACTTTAGGCAAGCCTAATCAATCCATGTTTTGTTTGTCGATTGGGGAATAAGGAATTCTACAACCAGAGTATAACTAAATTTTTTACGTCAAAGTATTCAAGTGCTTTTACTTAGCTATTACTTTCCATGTATTTTGTGGTTGCAGGAAATTTTCAACAAATGATAACATAGATGCATAATACAACTTTAAAAAACTAATAAATTTGAGTTCTGTGATTCAATTTGTCCTATAGACAAGGTTTTAACAACAATGGAAAGCATACTATGGACTATGATACTTAGTCTATCATAGATATTTGAAGTCTAATAACAACTTTAACTTTCTCTTTAACCAAGAAAATGATCGTTTGGTACTTAAAAGTACTCCACACTTAACTAATCATGTCATATGACTTACTGTTTTTCTTTTTACACTTCTTCCAACATCTTGTTGGCCATGAATAATTCAGTGTATGTCTAAACCCATTGAATAAATAGTATGAAAATACATACATTTCCCACACACGAGTTATAAGTGAAAGTTACAATGTTTTCAATTCCACCTCTTCCAAGTTTTTAGGCACTATGTGTACTAGGGTGTGATCCTAAGGTATTTACATGTTAACACCTCATTCTAACATAAGACACGCCTGACAAAAAAGATAATATAACTCATTTATCAATTATCAAATTTATTAACATGAATTTCCACGTCGTTTATGCAATACTTGTTATGTTGTCCTATTCAGAATCAGACAACGCAATTAATGCAATTAGACAGGTAGACTTCTTCAAGATTTTTGGATAGGAAATAGTGTTACTATATTCATTTCATATTATACAGTTGTCCATTTACTAGATACCCGATATCTTTGGTGCACAACAATCCTGATTACCAATGTCACTTTTTCCATCATCTTCTTAATTTAGCAACAAGTTGTTGCGTGATTTGTTATCCTCTTTCTTCCTCATCTAGAACATTTTATATGTTCCATTTCACTTGATGAGTTCATTTACTACCAACGCAAAATCCCTTGATTATCATAAGTTGTATTAATGCAAAACCTTTTTGTTTTGCCAAAGATTGGTCTATTAATTCAGACTAGTCATGTTACGAATCTATTGTACAATTCCTATTAGCCATGAGGCTGTTTGGAATTGCTCTAATGCATTAAGAACCACCACATATAACCTACAGGTATACTTTATTTATATAAAGTATGAACACACTGATCATTTTTACGTTATCACTTTGTAAGATCTTCAATCATTCTACTGAAAGCATCTTTTTGAAAGGTTCTTATTCCTGACATATTAATAGAGCCCCATCTATATTTGGATGGATATGTACATTAAGGTTGTAGAGTCGGGGTTGCACACTTTAAGTTGAAATTTTACATATTAGAATTTGAGTGAGCCTATGCTCTTAATCTTAATACTGGCTTTCTTCTATTAGCCAAGAAGCATCAGCAGTGCTTTTACAATCCCATTATGTATTTACACTAGAGGTACTTTTGGTGTCAGTCCCATTGACTTTCTTATGAAGTTCATACAATTATTAATGTATGATGTCTTCCTCCATACAGTAAGTTGTATTGCATGTGTGCCTATTCTTCAAACATTGACCCTAGTTTAGTCTAGATTTGAACATAAAAGTTGCGCTTCTTATTAGTTACAATTATTTAGGTATAGTTTTACTCAAGAACCTGTAGGTCCAAACTATGCATATGTTACTGAGTATAATAACCTCGTAAGTTTAAGTTCCCTTCAATAGAATTTTCCCACATGACAAAATTACATTCCAATATGGATTGCATCATTACATATAGATGCACTAATCAAAATATTAAACTGAAAGACAATATCTACAAATACATAGTCTTATACAACGAATTTTCCTTCATGAGCGTAACGATTTTTCATGGGAACCTTTACAAATCAATATCCTTATTTAAAGCCTTAGAATTTATTCTAGGATGGAACCCACTTAATTAACTATCAACTTATCATAATGCTGATAGTATGTCATGAACCTCTTACCTGATGATTTATATAATTTTTATTTATATACTTTTATTTTTCCTCATGCTGTCCATGATCTATGGAAAGAAATCACTTGACATTTTATTTCATAAATGTTCAATATCTCTATATGCATAAATTTATTCCATTAAGTTATTTCCTTGTCTGGACTATATTTACCGGCATTAATTTACATTTTATTAAGCTATGTCCTTGCATAGAAATCATACAACTCATAATATATTCATTATTACTCCTACAACTAGTTATATGATTTACTCCTCTTATGTGGAGACATTTAGTAGTTGAACCTTCTCATTCCTCAATGATATATATATATATATATATATATATATATATATATATATATATATATATATATATATACACACACACACACACACACACACACAACACACACATATATATATATATTCTTCTTACAAACACATTAAATGTTATGAAAATTTAATATCTCATTAATACGATGGTTATAACATTCCACTTCCTACGCAATAACCATACTTTACAATTATTACCAAATTGTATATTTCTCCTGCTTTACTATCCATATTTATAACTATGCAAGTATCAATTTTAAATCCTAGTATAAATTCTTTATGCCCTCATAATAGCATTCAACAACAACTTAACTTTTGAAAACTTTCACACATATAATAAGCAGAATTTTAAATATTCACATCATTCAATAGTAAGCACAATAAAAAGTAACCAATTGAGGCTTGACATTTTCTATTTATTCAAATTAATCAACATGTTAATTTGTGGTTATATTTTTGTATTACACTTTACTCCACCACAATTCATTGAGAGCACATGATATGCTTAACAAGTTGAAGGTTGATTGAACCTTCAAACAAAGTCAATTCGATTTGCAATTGGAATAAACTTGTAAGACAATAGTACTTTGAGTCTTGATGGTTAAGAATAGCCTCATTATGTAAGAAACATTTCTTTGGTTGTCTAATGAAGCATGTTTTATAAAACACCATCTATATGTAATATATGAAGCTTGTTCAAAGGAATTTTATTTGATATGATCATCACCTGCCATAGCTGAAGACCTTTGGTTTTGTCAATTTGATGGAAGTGGAACTTTTATCCAACATCAATTATTACCCCTACCACCATCTTATTAACCCCAAATTTATTTTTTCCAATTTACGTGAGACGTGTGCACAACAAAAATTTGGGTTCCACTTTAAAATCACATTTCTTGCCAACCAACTAGCATATGCTTAACAACTAATGTTTCTGTTCAACAACAAAGGGTGTAGGGAGGAATAACCACATTAATTATATGGTAATTGAATCAACGCCATAACATAGCCATGGAATCAAATCCTTGGCCTGCTACTAGTGAAGCATAATCTAAATGAGAATAACAAGGAACATTAACAATCTGCAACACGCAGAAAATCCTTGTCTGCCACAGGCATTAAAAAATGACTCTTCCTTAATTAAATAGAGGTATATGCCCCTCCTGCACCTAATCTATGATACCAATACATATGGAATTGATCATTGTTTTTCTGCTAAAGTCTAACAATCTGAAAAGCTATTTGAAAACACACTGGGGCTTTGTTGGTATGATTCCAGGAAACACATCTAATAGGTAAAAATTGCCACCGAAATTTTCCTAGTTTGCCACAAAATTATTCCAGGATTCCATGAGTACATATAATTAACAACAACTTTTAGCTAAGGACATGAAACTTTTACTAAAACCTTGAAACAAAATAGCTAGGGTAGATTTTTGCTGAATTCTACAAATTATTATCTAAACCTGAGACCTGGAAACAAACCCCCGATATCACTTCTAAAATGCATGTCCTAAATTTCTAATGGTCACTCTTCGTAACAAGTTATTCCATGTCAGAATTTTGTCATTTTATTCCACACCCCTGCTATTGAATTCCTTGAGATGTTTTACAGAGACTATAATTTAGTAGTTTCAGTTGCACATCGTCGAAGATAGAAATATTCTAAGGGAAAATAAAAGTGATCTAAATAAAATAGAGAAGACGAGAGAAGAAAATAAGCTTAAGCGATTGGAACACCTAATCTCCGATAGTACTTCGGTGATTTTCGATAATGAATATCCTCACAAAATTCTTTCAAGGCTTGAGCAGATTAGCATCTTCAATGGCCAATTTTTCCCAAATATGCATCTGCGTCAGTGGGTTCTAAATTCTGAAGGTGTAATCTGGGTGCATATGAGGATCTATTGGATAAAGATTTTGTGATTTTTACTAAACCCTCGACTCTTCTTCTTCTTCACCTTGCATTTCACAGAGTGGCCTTTGTGAGTGTAAATATCAATACTTCTTTTTAAATTAAAAAAAGGAGCGAGTACTTTCCCACTGAGGGGAAGAAGATAGGCTTTATTTCGATAACTCTTCCAAGATAGAAACCTTCGAAACACTCAAGCAGTCACCAAGTACATTATCAAATTAAGAAAATCTAAATAAACCTTATCTAAGAAGGACGTGGTTATGGGATGATAATAAGGATAACCCTATCCATGGTAGACTTTTAAGGTGTATCAATCCGGATGATCATTATCCATAGAGGTAGGTATTACAGATCAGAAAGGAAACCTCAACCACCACTCAAATTGGCAAGGTGCACCTTGTATTTTAGCACTTACTACTACAACGTAACGTGCCTTAAAGCCCAAAAGCGCAGGATTCTGGAAAAGTTCCAACGTTAAAGCACTGCTCAAATTTAATTCTCTTGATTCAAGGAATCAAATTAATGCATTCAACTAGGATCCTTTTCTTACGTATAAAAAAAAAAAAAAAAAAACCTTTTGAATTCTATATCTATAAAAAGATATGGAAAGCTTCCCTCATACAATTTTTTTGATTAGTACAATCGTGACAACACCTTATAACTATAATAGCCCCTCTAACCACCTCACTAACCATCAACTAATCAATCAAAAAATAATAATCAAAGTCTATTAATATAATTGATGGATTCCTTATGGAAAGTGGGTGTGCAATGCAATTCACGGGGCATTAAAAACTAGTTGACGCATGATGCATAACGTTTTTCTTATTGTATAAAACATTACACACATAGCATGTATGCTTAGACAAATTGTTTTGTGCATGGCACATTTCTTCAAAACTTGTGCCTACGCAGGTGCCAAGTATGGTTGGGAATACATTGTCAGAGACGATGACCAACGTTACTTTTTATTTTGGAGTAGAAAAAATAACAGGTTTTTTTTTTTTTTTCAAACCTGTGTCAATAGTATAATTTTTTTGGTCTTTAAATGCGTTTTTATGATCACAACGTATGATTGTATTACCCCAGGCATGATCTCCTATGCAAAGATTCGCGCAGGGACCGGTAACGACTTTGTTTCCTACCACACAATCTTATACACCCTGTACTGTGATTAACAATAGAGGATAGCGCTTTTCTCCTTCCCTCCCTGGACATCGTAATTTTCACTGTTTAAATCAACACCACAGAATAATACTTATTAAATTTTGATTTGGTTATTAGGATTTTCCTTTTAATTGTAATGTGTAAAACTTAAATTTACACATTCATAATCCATTTAACTTATTTTTTAAAATAATTACCAATCTTAACAATAAGGGAGTTGCCTAAAGAGGCTAATCCCATGCCTTCCACCTGAGATTCTATATGATTTGAAGCTCAACTACCTACATATAGGAGTTTACACCTCAGAGCAATAAATCATTATATTTGATATGGATGGAAAAGCACTTGGAATTTGTCTATTGGAAATTATTGACTAATGACCATTTCGAACACTCGATGAAGGCACTTTTGATCGCATATTGTTGCAGAACAATGCTAGGTTGAATATGTAGGAGACAATCACATTATCCATAAGAATATTTGTTACAACATGAAAGATTGCAACCTTAGTCATGATATGTAGCTATGATAGATACATCCAAAGAAAACCTCCTCCAATAGTTCATTTTCAGATTTAGCTTCAAAGCTTATGAATTCTAATGCCTCAAGGAACTATCCTAGAACTCATTAGAGAAGAACCTAACAATTCATTTATATCATATAGAGGTGGATTGGCCCATAGCCCGAAATGTTTGAACTTAGAGCTCTGATACCATTTGTCACATATGTCCTAGGCATAATTTGACAATTACCTACTAGGCTCCCATTCCTTAACTTTACTTTTATTAAATTTAGATTCAATTCTTTTCACAAGTATAATTATTTCATAATTCCATGAACAAATATTATTCATGCAACTATACTCATATTCTTCAAAAATTGACAACATCAAATTAATGAACCATACCACCTGGGCACAATAATAAATAATCCTCTTGTGCTTTACTGGATCCATGACGTGGGCTTTAACATTCAATTACAAGACTTAAATTTCAAATCAACCCTTAAGCATAAATTACAACTTGGAGAAAAGAATCAATCATGGCATACAACCAATAAGATTATTTGATGGCTCAACACAAACATTAATGGAATGTTATCATGAAGTTATTGTAGCTAGCATGACCATGAATCATAATCATAGTCCTACTAACATAGTCAAAGTATTATTGACATATATTTTATGCAATATGAATAAATGGTTAAACAAGCCTTAGTGAATGCAACTCCCATGATGCCTAATGCATAACATAGATAACTTGAACCATAGGTTATACCATTTCAAGCCTTAAAACTCAATTATTGCGCATACATCATTGTCTCATGCATAAATATTCACCACCTTAAAATTAGAGATCTCCTATGAGTTTAGAGAGGTACTAAATTTAATTGTGATTCAATGTAGATTCAATAGTTATCCCATGCATCTGTATATAATTATTTCATAAATAAAGTTATTATAGGTGATTCTCTTTAGGCATAGTGGTCACATGTAGATTCTACCATTTGTAACATGTGCCATATAACTCCTTGACCTAAGTATTAATAACTACCTGCTATGCTCCCATCGTTAAATCTACACATGGATGCAATATGCATAAGAATTCAATCATCCTCATAAATCAAGATAACACATACAACTATACACCTGTGGCGAGAAATTGAAAAACATAAATGTAAGGAGTAAACATACAATACATACCATGCAAGTGGTTTAGACAAGGGAAATTGGAAAGAAGGTCACTTGGAGAATTGAGCACTACCACCCAACCTAGAAATATCTTTTACCAGTTCACCCCTGAACCAAGAGTTGTTGCCATGTATCCACTACCCCTATTGATCTCTTCAATGGGTATTTAATACCCTCTTTCATGATATGGTTTCCATTAGCGGTGTCCCACTTTTATGGATTTGTTTTATCCATTTGCCTAGGCTTTCCGGAGAAAAGGTTGCCTTTATCTCCTGCGAGGCTTTTCTTCATAAAATCTTGCCTTTCTCTCCTACAAGGATTTTATGTTTTACTTAACTTAGCATCTTTATTCATCTAGGTAGCTTAATGGATATTTATCTCCAATCCATTAAGCTTATCTAGAATTGGATCTATAAGTCTTATCATGAAATAATTATCCCTTCCCATTCACCAATGGTATTTGGTAAGAATCTCATCTCTTGATGTCTCGCTTTTCCAAGTGATTAAATTATTTTATTTATTTCATAATAAATTATTTGATTTTCTTGTCATACATCAGGCCTAACTTTTCTTAGCTTAGGTTAGCAAGGTTTTACATACAATACAGGGGTGTTACACTTGTAAAATGTATAGTTCACATTTATTTTAGGCCTAGGGTCTATGACTATAGTCCCACTTGTAATAATTATTAATAACACTAAATATTGTACAAAGGTTATGAATAATCTCGAATCCCTTGTGTATAAAGATATCAGGGTTCTTCCAGACTAGTGTGATGCTCAATCAAGGGTTTCACAAGTTGATCTAGAATCAATAGCTCACAAAAGATGCAATAGTTAGAGGAACTACCCTCCTCCCCCATCGATGCTACTCCTGAACTAGTGTGCGTTTTCCAATATGGAGGTTTAGCTCTACAATTCGAGTTAGGATTTCAGTACTCAAGGGACTTCCCCACTCTGGAGATAACCATGGAGGTTGTAATTTCACCAAAACACTCTGCTATTAGTTTCCATATTCTCATACATTGTTCAACCCTCCAAATTTTCCTTTCACTCTTATTGATTGGTGCTAATGTATTTACAAGTAGGTTGCAGGTATTTCCATTGCTTAGACTTATTGGATATTTTCGTTTGAGATTCTTCTAATTTCTTGTTAAAGCCCTAGGTGATTTCCGTCCACTCGGGACACACATTTGTGTGTTCTCTTTTGTTAAAGTCCCAGTGGTCAGGTTGAGGATGCTTGCTCCTTGTTCATGTTGGAGATGCTCATGCAACCTCCACACATGTAACCCTGCAACCTTACTCGGATCTAACAATATATTTGTTTTTCTCATTTCCTATATATTTTTTGGAAAGACTTCTAAGCAGAAGGTTGTGCATGTGTGCAACCTCATCACGACAACGATGGGATCCTTACAGGTGATTTGAATGTCGTTGTTGTCTTTTTTTTTTTGGAAAATTAGAAACTTACTTTGGCAAAAAATCTAAAGATTCTCTTTTGATTCCGCAAACATATTTGGAGGGAAACTTGGAGTTTATTTTCTTCCTTGCACCATGAGCGAGTTTCTACTCAACTTACGGTTCAACTCAAAGCTTTTTAGGTGTAATAATCTTTCCCTGACTGGGGTTTCTCTTATTGGAAACTCCCAACACCCAACTTCCTTGAGCTTAGCTTTATCACTATTGTCGGCTACATTTACCCATTTCTTGCATGGGAAATTACATTTCGAGGAACTTGGAACTCCACGAATCCTCTTTTGTAGTAGAACATAAAATAAAATTGTTAACCCACAACCACATTTTGATTGAATGTATTGAATGAAATTTCTATTTCTGTTTCTTCGCAATGCTCATCCTTTAATAACAATGGCATTATGGTCTGGAGGTCTTATACATGTTTCTTATGTCCTATTGATATTTGAATAAGGCAACATTCTGTTTTAAAGTTAGCATTAGTCAAATTCTTCTGTTCTTGCTCACTGTGCTAATATATGTTATCCCGTAAACATCTGGTTTATTTATTTTCTCTATTGTTCATGTTAACACCATATGTTTTGTATTCCACACATATTTACTATTGATTCTTATAAATGTTATGCAAAGTAGTGGGATTGTTTCAATGGGTTGCTGATTATCTAGCTCGACCCTAGGAACTAACCCCACCCCTTCACAAGTTCAAATTAGAAACTTCTGTAATAATTTATAGTGAGATATTTTAGATTTCAGTATATATATGTTGATTATAATTTTAATAGGTTCATGCCACTTTATCTATATTTCTGGAAACAAGGACTGCTCCCTCTTATTTATTTGACATAATACTTGATGAGCTTATTTCTATTATCATTTAGAGTTTTTAGGCAGATAAATTCCTCTTGCTGACAAGAGAAATCACCCTAGATCCTAAAAGGAAACTAGAAACAAACAAACAATCAAGCTATTTCCTTCCCTGAATATATATTTCCTTGAATCATAAACTAACAAGGTGAGAAATGGAAATTCATACCTTATTATAGCATGCTTGATGAAGATCCCTTTTTTTGCTTCAATGCAGCTCCTCCATGCTTGAATCTAGACCTGCACATATGGAAACAACAAAGGATCAAAGGCATATGCAACATAAATGATTCAATAATTAAAACTAGTGATCAGGGAGACTAGTAACAAACATCATTTTAATAAACATAATAAACAATTGCAAACTATTCATCATCCACAAAAGACAAAATCAATGGGATAAAGTGCTCATTTGCATTAATTATAAGATAAGAGGATCCTTACAACCTTCACCTTGATGCCGTGAGGTCCCTCCCAAATGGCTTCAATATCCTCCTTAGATAACAAGCTTTCCAATCTCAAACTAACAACATAAGTTTGTATTCTCTAAATTCTGACCTCCTCCATTCCTCAACCCTCTAGCCCTCGTTAGGATACGATGAGAAAGGGATGGAGATGCATCTTATGAGGGTTATAGTTCGAATAATCATCACCTGGAAGCATTTAGTTGGGAAATATTCGACCAACTATGTTTCTAGAATGTACTTTTTATTTTTACTTTCTAGAATTCCCCTGCACAGGTTTATATTTATAGATAGAGCACAACTCTACGTTGTTCTCAAAGTCAATTTCAGTGCATGCACGAGAAACACTAGAGAAATCGGCGCAGGTGGAACTTAACAAGGTGTGAGAATTATTTGACCCAAATTTCTCATGTACTTTAACATATTTTGAGTTGTTTGACTTCTATGGGAGATGGTTTCAACATGTTCATGGATGGTAAAAATATCCATAAATTGATCAAGTGTCATGGTGACAAATTGACGTGTAACAAATTTCATCCTAAAGTGTGAAGTCTAAAAAATAAGTTTAAAATATTGAAGCACTTTATCATTTGAAGGATCGGATCAGAGGAAATGGTTGGAAACCTGCAAGAAACATTCAAGGGAACATAATGAAGAATATATATCAAAAATCATCGTTGAGTTAGGCATTCCCATACTCAGAGTAAAGTGAATTCAATGAATAAGCATGGGAAAACTAAGATTATATAGATGGTAGACACAACATGGACACAACCATCTGTCTACATAATCATGAATATAAAATTTCCTCACAACCTAGATTGGTGAAACTAGATCCGGGGTCTTGATCTCCATCTCTCGATTCATAGTATGATTCTAACCATGCGAGTGAATGTCTTGAAGTTGAACATGGAAGAAACCACTTGATTACCTGTCAATGATGTGAACCTTTAATAAGTGCAAGGGAACCATCAATAATGAAAATGGTTCTCAAGGTACTCCTAGTACAATCTATGAAGTGTGAATATGTGATCTAAAGTCAAACACTCATAGAATCGTTCCATCGAAGGCCAATGATGAGAACTTGTCATCAAAAGCAAAAAGCCTGCCATTAAGGCATGCAGGCTTCAAGGTACTATAGGTTTAAAAATCAACTTCCTAGATAATGAGCTAAAGTCGATAGGAAGTAATTCATTGTAGGAAAGCCTACGATACGAAACATGATATAAAGTTCTGAAAATAATTGCAAGGACTAACTCAAGGATGGTCGACGCAAATGAAGGCAAGATTTTGCAAAAGGATTTGAACTAAGGTTGAACTTCTCTTGGACACATAATGACACCATAATGTTTTGGTAGCATTTGACTCAACAATAATACCCAAAACCAGGAAGACTTTCAATGAGGTTGATAAACTATAAGGAAAATGAATTTCCCAACCCAGACATGAATGTGACAAAGTGTCATGTTCAAGAGCGACATGCTACCTTTTAACTGTTTATGTAAAATGGACACTTTCCCCAATTCCCCCCACCATTACTGGCAAGTACCTCTTTAATTTTTACAAGATTTAGGAGGATAACATATGCTTGGAATGTAAGCTCATCCTTCGGATGAGTCCATTAGAGTATTTTTAACGAACCCTAAGAAGGAATAGCTCGGTCTCGTCATGCTTAACGAGTCTTGTACTGTTTAATTTGTTTTAGGAGTCCAGTAAAGGTGTAAGTCAATGTTGTTTTATTTTAAGAGTTTTAAAAAGGACACAAAAAGAAAAACTCATTCATCTCTTTAATCGTAACTTTTAATGATCCTGGGGAAAGTAAAGCTCGACGTTTTTCATTTTTAGAGAGTTAGAAGAAAAACATAAGTAGACTCCATCAAGTCATTTTTCGCCAGTTTAGTCTATGATGTCTGGAAAAAGGATAAAATAATATAAGAGAGAACTCTATTGACCAATTTTGATCAATGTATACCTTTTTCGTAAGCAATCTTGGTTTAGTTCGTAAAGGGGGTGAACTTATACTAAGTGGAAGGTTGTTCATTTACTTTTACGAGTTCAAACAAGAAGGTACTCGACAATATTTTCATTTTGAAAAATTCTGAAAAGGGCTTAAAGGAAGACTCCATGATTTTTCACTTTTCGTAAATTTTAAAGAGCATAATGCGATAAAAGTCTCCTAAAATGTAAAAAAGGATTCATCTTTACTCCATAAACGATCCTGCACATTTAAACTCAATACCCCATCATAACTGCTCCAAAAGGTGTTTTCCCTCTTAAAAGGATTCAAAATATAAAAAATAATATTTTTTAAGCTTAAAAACTTGTAAAATTGGGAAAAAGTAATTTATTTCTACCATTTTCATTTTCACCAGTTCAGAGCAAAGAGAGGGGTTTTTACTGTGAAACTTCTAGGACTAATTCTGAGCCAACTGGTGAACAAAATAACATCTTGTTTCCTCCAGGTAGAAGATCTCTACATAAATTATCTTTCAGTCTATTTATTTTTTCATTTTAAGCTTTCATTTGGCTTTTTGGGACAAATATATTTTTAAAAATGCACCCTCGCACTGTGCTGGTTTCACTCAATGAAGCCTGCGTAGGCTGATAAAATTTTCTATGAAGAAATTCATGACCTGCATGGAATTAAGCTAGAAATTTCTGTGCATCTACACCATGTCTATAAAAGAGCGCCTGCATAGGTGCCATGGGATATTTTTATAACAAATTTTGAAGCCCGAAAAAAAATGAAATGAGTTTCAAAAAAGCTTCTAACCGCTTCAAAATGGTCATTTCAGGTTATTTTCTTTCTCAAAAATGGAATGGAGGGAAAGAAAGCACGAAGCCAATGATGTGGACGCTCTGGAAAATCCAGCCACTCTGTAGGCTCTTAGGACCCTTCGCCTCCTCAAATATTGGCTAATCCCTTGGATGAAAGCTTAGGTAGATCTGATGGCATGGTTGGTGAGGACTTGGAATGTCCATGAACAATGTTTTGTGATTGTTGATCATCGCCTTACCATTGATGTTGATGACATCTTTTTCCTGACTGGGTTATCTCATTGGGGAGTGGATATTTCACTATTTGGATCGAGAGTAGGGGGAGACACTATGATGGATACCTACATCGATTTTGCGTGGGTGCACTGCCAAAATATGGATAGATTGACATTCAATCCATTGAAATTTTACCCTTGAGGACCATTGCTTTCGTTGTTTTCAAATTGTGTGGTAGTGCTTCCCTTCATCTAGCCACACAAGCACAGATGCAGACGACTGTGGAATGTTGGGAGTCCACAATATACAACTGATGTGAGGCAATAGTTGTAAATTTGAAGGGCCAGTTAACTAGGTGGAAGAATGGTAAACTAAAATTTATTGGTTTGGTGCCATTCTAGTTGCTTTTTCCCTAGAAAGGGTTCCTATTCCTCGGCCAAAACATATTTGAGTAGATGAGGGGGGTTCCAATGATCCATGCTTGATGAGGTGGGTTGCACTAATGGCACACCATGGTGGTGATGGTCCTATAGTGAGGTATACATCAGAGTTTTTTCACTGGCTGAGCCAGTAGATTATTCTAATTGAGGAATTTCCATATGTCGGGATAGATTACAGAGGTGACCCTAATATCCCACTTCCAACCAGAGCTCAGTAAGGTGATCTAGGTAAAAATTTCTCATTTTGGCATATTTTAACATTTTTCAATTTTTAAGTGTTTTTGTCTTCAAAGGCTAATTGTCCAAAATGCATGTGCAAATGTGGGTCCAACCTGACCAGTCGGGATGAGATGTTATGATAGACAAGATGAGTAACCTATGGTAGTTGCGATAGTGAACCCAGAGGCATATGACATCCTCATAAAGTAGGAGCACAACCTTGAGAGGTTGACTACCAACATCCCAGAGACTGGAGTTGATGACATTCCACACACCTATCAGAGGCACGCAGTTGGGGTTCTCGGGCCTCTTTGATGTTTACTGCGTCGATTTTCTCGTGCTATCGTGTGTTATCATGATCATCACCATGCCTAACTGCTCTAGTTTCTAGGACCATTTTTTACTTTTTGGTGTCAGCATTATTCAGAAAACAAAAGACCACAGGGCCTTATGTCCTCAGATGACATATTTTGTAGACACACCCAAACTCTATTTTAATGTAAAATATGATACTTTTATTTATTTTTATCTCGATCAATGTATGAATGAATATTGTTTTTAATCTACAAATGTTACAAATGTCTATTTAACACATGATTCACCAATGCATCTGGCAATGTGTTTAAATATCTTAGAATGTGTTGATATTCGATATAATCAAATTTCCTTTCCAAGTGATGGACTCGTAAAATCATCCTTAACATGGTTGGACTCCTTATTGAATAGACACATGTTGGCTTGATGGGCCCTGACTTTGGTTCAACATTAATTATCTAAGAAAATCTCTACACTACTAGCCCTTTCGGCATCAATCCATGGAGTGCGAACTGAAGTCTCACCCGAAGCAGTATGGGGGGATGCAGGAATCAAGTTTTTGAACCCTTAGAGAGTTGTGATGTTGTTTTATACCATAACCCTTCCTTCATGCAGACCGATAAACCCTTTAGGGCTTACCAATATACTTCTCTTATTCGGCTTTGAGACCTTCGCAAAGGTCTGTGATCATCCTTCGCATAACCTAAATAGGAAATTCAGACAGTTACACACCTTTGTAAAACCCTTACTTCGGTGTCTTCCCAGCTTAGCTTAAGTGTTGGAGAATGTCAACATGCATTATGATTATCTTCGTGTAAACAAACATTCTTACTTGCATTCATATGACAAAGTAAAACACACAGATTCACACATCAATACAACTTTTAATCATAAACCCAGTATTCAATATAACCTAACTGCATAAATTCATAAAAGAAGTAAAATAGCTCATGCACAGGTATTTCCAAAATAATTCTCTTTATTGATGGTTTAGGTCTTCAGTACAGATTCTAACTTCCCTGCGCACACATCTGTAGGGGTCCTCACACTTAGCTCCTGACTTCTACCCTAGGCCTCTAATGAGCCCCAAAATTGGTAACTTGTTGGGCTCATTTGGCCTAATTATCCTTGTTCATTCCTTGTTCAAATCCTTCATTTTCTATAGCCTATGCATTATTTTCAGTATGTTTATGTCATTTGTACGAATAAGGGTATTCACTCTTCCTAGGTGGCTAACATGTGCTTATTTCAGGTTTTTTGACACATGTTGGAGAAAAATCGAGCAATCATGGGCTAAAAGAGAGCCAAGCCTGAGGTGAGGATTCATAGGGAGGTTGTCTATGGCATTAAATAACCCTTCCTCGGGATCTTCACCCCCAACTCCGAGCTCCAAAGACCACCAAAATCGAATCTAGAAGGCAACCAAGTAGATTTTAGAAGGGACTGTCTAACTCACAGTTTGGACAGGGAGTTCCACAGATTGAGGAGGCCAGCCAGGTCCCTCGTGATGTATAAATGTTGAGGCCTCAGCCTTCGTAAGGGACTTTTGAAACTATTGTGTATTTTGCACCTCAATGCTGCTAGTTCTACTTTGTTCTTTTGTAGCCATTTTTTGGCATCACTCTTATGATTATTTTTTGATAATGAGAAGCAGTTCGATTTCCTATCAAATCTGAGTTTTTCATAGGAGCCATAGCTTTCAGGGTTGGGCCCAACCTGAGAGCCTAGGGCCTCCTTTTTGTACTGTTACTTTTCCTTTATGTATCATTGTTTCCCTTTATGCATTTGAACGTATTTCTGTTAGGCAGGTTTAGTTATGTTGCTTGGATAGATCATTGTTTATGAATGAGATTGCTTCAGGTGTTTTGGTAGGATAATAACAGAAAAATCTTCAAAGAAAAGGGACAACCACACTCTCGGTTTCACCTCATCCTTATTGGATTAGGGGCTGGAATTGAGGAAACAGTGCTGCCCCAACAAAAACACTAGTTTGCTTGACCATGCAATCCTTAGTGTACTGTTTTCATTTGCAGAAATTAGTTATGGGTTTGGATATCTGAAATGTTTCTTTGCATAGTTGATGTATATGGTTTTCTTCCCAAATAAAGCTGATGTTCATTCATGTTGTTGATAGTTAGACTAGATTAGCTCAGGTTTCGATCATTTACAAGATTTTGTTGATTTGGTTGAAGTACACCGTGCAGGGCATCTCCTCCATTCTTTCATCCACCCAAAGCATCATCTGAGCCACCTGTTCCGTCTCCTAGCTGAGTTCCTTGTCTCCCATCTGTCCTTTTTTCCACGTAACCCTACCTTCTTGCTCAATCATTGCCTTAGCCTTCTTCAAGCCAAGTCAGCCTTCTACACCTCCTCACAACTCCATCCACCAGTCCTTAGGCCATTTTAGACCCCTATCCTACCTCCAGATCCATCCATGCACCTTCCCTCACTCATCCATCCTCTAAAAACCGATTTTCAAACATCCTGTAGAAATTTCTGGACATCCTGTAGAAATCCCTGAACATCCTCTAGAACCCCTGCAGACTTCCTGTAGAAGCTCACAAATGAGGCTTCTTGATAGCCCAACTTTGTGAAACTATCTGGAAGAGTGTTATGGACTCCTTAGACCTCCTCTGAACCTTTCCAACCTTGTCCAAGCATTCCTCCTCCTTGATCCACCCCTGTACAGTAGAGCACAGTTCAAGCATATGCATGATGAAATTGACAACT
>APFE030908761.1:31336-51372 GCA_000404065.3 Pinus taeda | reverse complement strand
TCTTCTGTTGTGACAACATTTTCGTTAGATGTGGTGTCAAAGATGCCACAAACCACGCGCGGTGGTACGCATCCGTCAGTGTCATGTTAGCTTCGTGGATCGTGCTCTTCAAGCGCTGATCCAGATCCCATGGAGTCTCGCCTGGAAGCATCACAATTTCCTTAAATCTGATAATTAACTGAGTTTCTGATTTTAGGTGGCTAAACGCTTTGTTCAATGCATCCTGGACCTCCGCTACTCCGACATTGGGATGATCACTAGAGTGCTTAATATACCATGTCAATGCATGATCCTGCAACGCACTCACCAAAGTATCCTTTTTCATGTTATCATCCGTAATGCCTTGGGCTTCCCATACTACCTTTGCCACGAACTAGAATTGGTCTGGTTCCTCATTTCTTATGCCTCTAAATACGGGAAACTTGATCACACTCACCATTCCAACCCTTGAAGGTGGTGGAGGATGGTTAGGTGAAGAAGGGGTTGATATAGATGAAGGGGGCGATGGCATGGATGGAGGTGTTAACTGTGGAATGCGTTGCTTTATCAACCGGACCGCACTTCTCAGAGAGAACCCTGCAAGCTCCTCCTCGCTTTCTTGCGAAAGTGAGATCAGGGGACTATTCTCTAATCCTTCGATCCCTTGCTAGCCTTTCCTACTTCGCGTTACGCCAGACATTAATGGATCTGCATAACTCATTTTTCACATAAAAACATTTTAATCCAAGTATTCAACGATTTGATGTACTTACCCCGCGGTCCCTTGAGAAAACGTCTTTCCACTTCATTGTAGCTCATGGTTGTATCTATCGCGAACTCAGTGATAAACCCTCCTGTTATCTGATCCAGCCAATGATCTACTACCCGTGCAATTTTATCTTCCGATGCCTCTAGCCTATGCACCAACTCTGACGTCCACACTATGGGTTGATCAATATTGCACCTTCCCTAGTTGTCTACTAGCCACGCGATCCACTCATATAGTTCTAATGAGAAAGACGCGAAGAAGATCTCGTGGATTTTCGTGTATATGTAGCGATCCAGCCACCTCTTCTTAGATATCTGTGGAGTTTTGTTTTCCTATATCACGAACTCGTGAAGCTTATGATCCAACCAATCTTCAATTTCTTTTTTCATAGGGTTCTAACGTTCTGACATTAGACATCCCTTAGGTAGATCCTAATCCAGCCAACAGAACCATTTGTTGGCTTGATGAGGCCTGACCTAGGTTCGGAAGTGTTTTAGCCAAACAAATCCCACACTACTGGCCCTTTCGACAACATTCCGCGGAGCGCGGACTGAAGTCTCACCCGAGATAGTATGTGAGAGTGTTGGAACCAAGTTTCCGCACCCTAGGGATGTCTTGATGGGGACTGGAGGGGTCGCGAACTAATCTGCGCACTCGCATTACTCTGCACAGCACTCGAGCCTTCACGAAGCTTGGAGATGAGGCGCTCCTTAGATTATTATTATTAATGTATTTATTAGAGATTAGATATAATTCTTAAATTATTTAACCCAACATTCAACAATGATAACCAGCGCACACAACCATAAATATTAGCAATAAAATGACTAATTGCTGTAAATTGTAAATAAGGCACCAGATAGAATTCTGAATGTAACATTTATATGTATATATATTTGATAAAAAAATGAATGATGTTTACAAGGATGAGGCAGAGCTCCTTAAACAAGAGTTGACTGGCCACGCCTAAACAGAGAGACATGTCCTTTAGGACTAATGTCTCTTCATTTTATCTAATTATTTGTTAATTAACTGATTGTAATAATTAATTTATTTATTAAATAACACTTTAATATTTTAATATTTTATTTAATTTGTTATGACCTTTTTTTATTTCATAACATTGCCTTCCCCTTAAGTTTCTTTGTCCTCAAAGCATAGGCAGGCTTGGGTGTTGACGCATGAAATGTTCTGATTCCCAAGATGAATCTTCGTCTGGTAACCTCTTCGACTTGATGAGGTATTCCTTAATTGTCTTAGATCGTATAACTTTCTCTCGGGTAGCAAGTATACCCTCAGTTTCAAGGATTATTCTTCCTTCTTCATCAGTCTCTGGAATTTCTATCTATGTTGTTTGATTTTGTCCTAATACTTTTTTGAGACTAGATACATGAAAGGTATTATAGATTCGGCAATTGTCTGGTAACTTTAACCCATAAGCTACACTACTTATTTTTTTAATTATTTGGTATGGTCCATAATACCTAGGAGACAATTTATTCTTCCCTTGTTATTTTAGTGATAGTTTCTTATAAGGTTGGAGTCTACCAAAGACCCAATCACCCTCCTCGAACTCTCTTTCAGAACGGTGTTGGTCGGCTTGTTGCTTCATTCTATTTCGGGCCATGGTTAGATTTTATTTTAGTAAGTTGATGATCCTTTGACTTTCTCCTAAGTGGTCTTTAACGGCTGGTACCCTAGAGTCAAGGGATGAAAAGTCCTTCAACTTAGGTGGTTCGTAACCATATAGGGCTTGGAAGGGTGTCATCTTAGCTGATGTATGGTATGCGGTATTATACCACCATTCGACCAGGTGTAGCCACTGTGTCCACCTGTTTTTTTTATCTGTAACGAAACAAAAAAGATATGTTTCCAAGCATTTATTAACAATTTTAGTTTTCCCATCAGTTTGGGGGTGACAGGCTAAACTCATATTTAGTGATATTCCTGCTTGTTGGCATAAATCCTTCCAAAATTTCCCTTTAAACCTTACATCTCTATCGCTGACTATGACCTTAGGGAACCCATGTAGCTTGTAAATGTTTTTACAAAACACATCAGCGATCTGTTTGGTTGTGTCAGTCTTTTTAATAGCCATAAAGTGGACATATTTAGTGAGCCTATCGACTACAACAAATATTTTATCCTTCCCGTCAGATGCAGGTAGTCCTTCAATAAAATCCATTGAAATCTCTTCCCACTTCTGATTTGGAATGTGAAGTGGATGTAGCAACCCTGGAGTTGGAACATTTTCGCTCTTGTTTCTTTGACAAATATCACATTCTGAAACATATTTCTGAATTTCCTTGCTCATACCCTTTCAACAGAATGATTGTCGAACATTCTAGTAAGTTTCGTAGAATCTAACATGTCCAGCTGTTGGTGAATTGTGTGACTCCTTTAGTATTTTGATTTTAAATTTGGATTCAGGTGTTAGATAAATTCTCCCCTTGTACCATAAGATGTCATTTTTCCACTTGAAGTTGGTCTATTGACTGATATTGTTGATCATTGAGTCACAATCCTTATCCTTGGAATATTCGGCTCGTATTTCGTCCAACCATTCCAGAACAACTATCATGACAACACATGTAGTGTGATCATCATCCTTATGTGAGAGTGCATCAGCTACGACATTCTCCTTTCCTTTTTTGTGTAATATCTCTAAATCAAATGCTGACAACTTCTCCATCCACTTTTGTTGTTCTGTTGATAATGTCTTTTGCTGAAGTAAGTATTGAAGAGTATTGTGATCAGTTAGGATTGAGAATTTACTTCCAAGAAAATACTAGCGCCATTTTGTCAAGGCATGTATGATGGCGAGCATCTCCTTTTGGTATGTTGATTTTAAGCCTTCTTGTTTATTAAGTTTCTTGCTCTCAAATACTATAGGGTGGTTGTCCTACATCAACACAACGCCAATTCCAAACCCAGAAGCATCACATTCAACCACGAATGGTTTGGAGAAATCAGGAGTTGCTAGTACTGGTGTGGTTGACATCACTTCCTTTAATTTCTCAAAGCATTTGTCTGTTTGGTCATCCCATTTGAAAGCATTTTTCTTTAACAAATTCGTAAGGGGTGCTATTAGGTGTGCATAAATTTTTATAAATCTTCTGTAATACCCTGTTAAACCCAAAAATCCCCTTAGCTTAGATATGTTCTTGGGTTTCGGCCACTCCTTGATTGCCTTGATTTGTTGGGGTCTACTTGGACTCCTTCCCTTGATATAATATGACCTAGATATTCAACTTCTTTTTAGATGTAAAGAAAAAATAAAATTCCAACGTAATATTATTGATGAGCTACATGATGAAAACGATGCCCAGATTATATGCCAAGAAGACAACCATCGCAAAGACAATTGCCAGTGTTAAAGCTTTGAGGACAAAGCTTCCAAAGGGAGAGGCTATGTTATGAATATTATTCATAATAATTAGATAAATAAAATAAAAATAAATATTAAATAAGTAAATATTGGTTAGGTTAAATTAGTCATTAATTAAAGTGAACAGGCATGTATAAAAGACATGCCCTTTCAAGAGGGTCAACTACTCAAGTATAAAAGCAGGGCCTCATTGTACATTCAAATCATCGCATACATTTATATATAATAATAAATATTATTTTAAATACCTGTGTGTATTTTTTACAATTAAGCCTACAAGCTATCAATCTTTTTGTGCTACAACATAAGTTTTTATGCTACAATAAATCTTATAGATTTGCATAAAATCAGAACATAATCATAAACATATAGATCTGCAATCAAAGGCACAATAATTCAGAAACACTTATATTTATTACTCTTTTGTTTAGTACAATCAGTTCCACCCTGCGCACTTAGCTGCAGGGGTCCATGTACAGAGCTGTGGACTCTACCAGGCCTCTGCACACTCAGCTGTAGAGCCTTCTCTAACTACTACTACCCATGACTCATACTTACAGACTCAGAGCGAATATTGCCTTCACAAACCCATAATACATCATACCTTAGCCAAAAGCTACCTTCTATCCTTAAAATCTTACTCTATTTATACCTTCCCACGGTCCGTGGACCATGGGTAGGCCAACTTGCTTTCTATTATTTTACATTATTTTTTGGCGGACAACCCTTTGACTCAATCCATTACAGTTCGCACTCCACACACTTCTCGGAACTTTTACAATATCGTTACCCTAAATTGTGGGCTTTAAGACCCAAAACCATTACGTGGTGGATCCGCTAACCAACAAAGACCTTAAGCTCCATTTTAATACTGATGTTTCCTATTTTTATCCATTTTTTGGGTTTCATGGGAAGCTTTTGGAAAAAAAAAGTCACCCTCGATCAGCACGATTTCCGGGCACGAAATTGCGTCGATCAAGGGTTGCTAAAACTGCCAACTACACCATCGACACCACTACCTTTAAAACAGTCGCGCTGACACCATGAGAAAATAATTTGCATGTGCCTTGCTCAATTCAATCATTTGAACCAAAATTTTTCCAGCCAAGGATGATCATTGACATGATTACATGGTTTTTGCAGGAAGAAATCGTGAAAAATGGTGGATTGGAAAGAACGCGAGCATGAGGATGTTGACACTCAAGCAATAGCTAACCCAAATTTCTTAGAGGCTTTGAGGAACTGTGGGCTCCTCAAATTCTTTCTTACACCAAGTCTATGGGCCCAACCTGAGTTGTTGCGGTACCTGATCAGTCTCTGGGATATGAATCGGGAGATTTTCATCATCGGTGACCAAGAGCTGGAGTTGGAAACTTCAGATATTTATTTCATTACAAGACTGTCCCAGAGAGGGGAACCAGTCAATTTATACAGTTCGAGGCCGATTGGGGCAAGTGTGACCATGCTACTTGCCAAATGTTGCCCAGAAGCTATCAAATCAAAAAGTGGCAAGATCGAGATTATGACTGCTGAAGATCTTTTGTTGAGAGTGCTATTGAAAATAGCAACAATAAATGATAAAAATAAAAGTGCTAAAAATAGCACTGCTATAAATAGCATTTCAGGATACATTCCAATTTTAGTTAGTCCTTGAACTAAAATTGAGAATTAAAATTCGAATTTAATTTTAGCAGTTGTTTGTAAAATAATTAATTAATTCATCTTGAGTTAATTAGTTGTAGAAAATCAAACATGAAGTCTATGTGAAGACATGCAACAGTTTCCCCTTTGATTGAGGAAGCTATCCCTTGATTAAGGAGATCAGGATGAGTTGCACTTTGAGTTGTAATTAGTTAGCTTAGTTAACTGAGTTAAGTCTAGTTAGATTAGTTCCAACGGTTTTTTGAACTGATTGTGAGTTCAATTAGTCAATGCATGCATGCATGTTACTACTGCACTTCAGGTAACTGAATATTCTCTCATAAATAACTCATGCATGTCAGTTCAGTCAGAGACCCAGTTGAGATCAAATGATGGGACAATTACTAGCAGTTGCAGGAATATTCCATTGATGATATCTCTTGCATGTAGAAGGAATTCATTCCTTGGAGATTGCGCAGTTACTTCTGATTTTGGTGAGTTGTGTGAGAGGTAAATTCACACAGGTGGCAACTAGAGGACCCAGGAGAAACTGCGGAAGGAAATAGGAGGCTTGGAGGACTGGAGGAAGGCATATGTTGTGTCTATTTAGTCTTTGAGCAGCAATGAGGGATTGTACTGAGAGCTAGATAGCTTGTGAGCTAAAGCTTTGTGTAATCCGGACATATTTCTACTTGTATGATAATACAGAGATTAGGGTTTTTAGCTACGGCTTTCCCCAGAGTATTCTTCTATGTTCATGTGTGATTGATTTCTCATTCTATGTTATATGTGTTCTATTTTATCTTGCTCAAAATCGATTAAGCTTCCACACGTTTGTTTGTAGAAGTAGATCAAGTATTTTGATTTACAATATTTCATTATTAGGTGATCTATAGTGGGAAATTATACAAGTGCTATTGTTGACCATCAACAGAGTGGGTAGGTCCCAAGCGCCACATGAGACCAAAAAGTTGAAGTTTCAGTACGCTATCGACTTCACGTTGCCCACCATCTTTAACTGGGTGGAAGCTATGAAAATCAACATGAAGTGCTAGCTATCAAAAGCTAAGGCAGGAAACCTAAAATAGTTTTGCTTCGGGTTTATGCAGTGACCTTTTTCCTAGGGTGGGTTCCACTGTTCCAATACCAGCTGACTGAGGTAGATCCATCGATGCCACGAGACCCATGGATGGTCTGTTGTATCGAGTTGATGCCCAGGGTTACCAGGGGCCAGCAAATGTCCTATAAGCCTGCCTTTTTCTCGTGGCTATGATGACAACTGATCGTAGTGGAGGATTGGCCTTACAACGGTACCGACTTTTGTGGAGATCTAGATATGCCACTCCTAGAGGGGGAGGATTTTGATGATGGAGGTAAAAAACAAACAATTTTTAATTTTTTGATGTTTTTTTATTGTTTTTGAGATATGTGTTCATGAAACTTCGATTTTATGAATGCAGATGTTGGACCAGAACGCCTTATTTGGATGTCCCTAATTCCCAGGTGCACCACTCTACAGTTTGATGTCGCTCCTTATCAGGAGGGTAGCAATAATGAGGAGGATATTGCATGAAATCTCAAGGGTTTTACCCCTGGAATTCCAGAGTATGCCCGGACGGGTGATGTCCGATGCCAGTACCAGAGGCATACGGTGGGGGTTTTAGATCGAATCCATCGACTACTGAATCTCGTAGTTCCAGTAATTACATGCTATCATGATCATCATGTTGTTTAGTGCATAGATCTAGCATTCCACATTTTTTAGGCCTACGAGCCACAGATGTATCTCAAACACACATATTATTTTTTGAGGCTTTGATGTATGACAAACATTACTGGCACACACACACAAACACACACACACATATATGTGTGTGTGTGTGCGTGTGTTGTATTTCCTTTCTTACTATGGTAATTTTTTTTTTTTTTTTGAGTTTTTAGATGTTTCACAAATGTCTATCGAGCACATAATTGGCTAATGCATTTGTTAATGTATTAGTGTCTAGGAATATGACGACATGTAATGTACTCAAAATTTCTCTCTATCAGATGAATGCGTAGATACATTCTCAATATCTGAAGGTTTCAGACAAAATATTGCCCGTTAAGTTGAATAACAACAAGTTGTGAATGAAGGTTGACAACCGATTCCCGGATGCCAAGAGCAATAGCTTCTGACAATAATTTGATAACCGCGCTATACTCAGCGATGTTATTAGTTTTTCAACCTAGAAATATGCTTTGAATATCAATCAAATCACCATGGGGGTCATAAATGGACCATGCCGTGGATGATAGATTACAGGTACTACGGAAAGCACCATCATTGAAACTAATGTGAGGAGACACCGACATCTGCAAAGAAGGAAAAAACATAATAAGCAGGAAAGCTACTTGCAAAATAAAACACAAAACCACACTATACAAAAATTAATAACACACTATCGTACAAAAGTAACCATGCAAGATGACCTAAGCATAATACTTTTTGAGAGAGTCCATGCTAGGACTTTGGGAATCAATCAACACATATGAAAACCGGAGTTTTACTATTGACATGATGATTAAGCATCAAATAGGCCAAATAATGGAGTTGAACTCATATAAGGTTGTGCCCCCATGACCCCTGGGTGAGGGAGGATCATGAGTTAGAAGATGAAAAATCCATTGCAATAATGAGAAATCGGTAAAAACTCGGGGAGGGAGAAAAAACCTAAATCCATGAAGAGATAAAGGTGCCCTTAGTTGAAATATCTTAACAATGTTAGGAGCAACTGACATGTCAATAGGTAGTGGGGAAGAGAATTCATCAAGACACATAGACATGACCACCGGTTCAGAACCAAGCCACTAGGAGTAAGAATACACATCGAGAGATGTACTCGAAACAAGATGATCAAAGGATACCAAAGGTGAAGATGAAACAATTTCCTTGTAATCAATTTCAGCAGGACTTAACGACATAACCTCGCCCCATGTATCAACAAGATCTGGTGAAGGAATGACCCAAGGATCAGAATTGACCAAAATCATGTTGACAAAGGCAACATGAGTAGGTTGGAGTGGAAATATGCCCATCAAGGCAGGATATTTGAAAAGTCCTGCACCCACACTCTCATAAGGAGCACCTATGTGCTTGACATATGGAACATTGCCATTCAAGGAGGAAGAGGCAAAGAAGGAAAGTTGGTCAATTGTGACTATCTTCCCTTGATGGGGAAAACGAATCACGCGAAAGAGGGAGGAGGCTACAACATGCATGGCATGGGTCCAGCTCTGTCCAAGTAGGAGATTGTAGTTAAGATTAGCATCAACAATATCTACTTAGACATCTACCATCTTTCCCTCCAACATAATGACAATGTTGAGAAGGACATTGATTGGTCACGAATCACACCTGTTAAAAGCTTCTAGAGCGTTAGGGGACTAGTTCATAGTAGGAGAACCAATTGCCTTCCAACAAGTGACAAACCTGACGCAGGTAGAAGCACCTTCATTGATGACGGCCATATGAATGGTTTTCTCATTTATGATTACCTGAATGAGAAAGGTAATTTGATGAGGTAAACGTGGAACGTGGTTTTCCAAGTCAAAACAGATGAGATTAGAGTCAGCTAGATCAATCCTCCAATAGCTGACAGTAATGATTTCTGCTGAGAAGGACAACTTTGAAGGACCTCAAGAGCAGACATAGCTGATGGTGCTTGAGCCAAATCTTCAACAATGTTATAATGTTTAGCGGATCAAGCGTAGGGATTGTACGAGGACTTTTGAAGCACACTACGAGAAAGTGGTCGAATGGCAGAATCGAGATTAGGTAACTCTATATGGGGAGGACCAGAACTGGATGGGGCTGAAGAAGAAGGGGTACCTTCTTTCTCTTTCCCTAATGACAGGGTAGGGGTTTGATAATCTTTTAACGTGGTAGCCATGTTGATCGGGGCACTCATCATGAACATTTCTGAACCCGAGGAAGTAGATGACTGAGGTTGGTCTACCATTTGAGTCTGCTGGGATGGAAAGGGCTCGTTTAGGAAAGTTGGGGTCCCTTTGAGAAAATAACTAACTTCGTACTGTTCGAGAAAATCCTTAGTATAGTGATCCTCCTCACAAATGAGGCATGGATACTTAGGTTTCCATTGGGAATCATCACCAGCAGATGACTTCGAAGGACCCTGTTTTGGGGCATCGACTTTACCCTTCCCTTTTCCTTTCTTCTTACCTTTAGAGGATTTATCCGCTATGATAGAGTGGACAGCGTGAACCTCCAAGGTTTTACCAGAGCCGGATGCATTGGGAGAGGAATCATTGGGAGCAATGTTGGAGACCAACTTCTGTTTGGAAGAAGATTTTGCAGGGGTCTGAGTCACTAAACCAATTACTCCATCAACAGGAGGGGTAGCGGGAGACTTAGATGCTGTTAGACCAGACAATGCTCTCAACGCATCAGGTAACACATTATATAATTTGTCGGACTGTGAATAGACAAGGTCTAGATACTGGGCACACGCGATGACTTATTCCTTAATGACGCATCCACCCATAGCAATGTCCTCAGCAATTTTGTTGACAAATGATTTGGTAAACCACTTAGTCAACAACTAATCAACAATTTCAAACTTCATCAAATGGCACCTACGTCTCCATTCATGGATGTGATCGAAGATGTGAGTGGTAGTGTCTTGCTTGAGCGACGTTAACACATGGGTCCCAGTTTCATAATGAACTAGCAGCTAGAAATGTGTGAGGAAGGCCATGGCAAGAGTTTTAAATTCATGACAGGTATTTCGAGGTAGCTCGGTATATCATTTAGATGCAACCCTTGTAAGATTTCGTTGGAAAAGACAAATAAAAATGGAATCATCAACGTAGGAATTAGAGGACCACCAGAGGTGATATGTCATCACGTGAGCTTGAGGGTCCTGATTCACTTTTCCTTCAAACTTTGGACAACTGCTCAGAATATTGGACGGAACTAGAGGCCAGTATGGAAAATTAAGAATCTGGTCATTCATGAGTCTAAAGACATCTGGCAATTCCAGCGTAGCCAAGAATGGGAATTGAGTATTGAAAGGCATTTGAGGTCGATAAGGGGGCCCAACTAGTGGGGCCCATCCCTACTGGTAAGAATTTTATCCCAAAAGTGGAAGATTTTGTCCATAAGGCATTTGATTTTCCCCTACTATAGGTTACATTGCCCGTAGGGAGGATTCTGACCTTGGAAGCCTTGAAACTATCCAGCTAGAGGTTGTTGATAAGCAACATACTAGTTAAAAGGTTGTTGAGCCTGTTGGCCTTGGACATATGGATTTTTCACCTGATGTCCCTAAGCATAAGGGTTTTGGACCTACTGCCCCTGGACAAACGAGTTTTGGACCTGCTTCCCTTAGACGTAAGGATTTTGCACTTGTTGTCGTTGGACATAAGGATTTTGGACTTGCTATCCTTGGACAAAAGGAGGTTGAACCTGTTACCCTTGGACATAAGGATTTTGTGCCTGCTACTACTAGACTTGACCCTAGCCCTGCCCTTACAAAGGTTAACCCTATTGATATGAGTATAAGGATTGTTGTTGCCCTAGTTGACCTTGTCGCTCCAAGGGTTGACCTTGTGACTGTAAAGGTTGTCCCTATGGCTGTAGAGGTTGACCTTGCGAAGGCATAGGCTGGGAGGATTGCGGTGCATACTAAATTTGTGGTTGCATGGTTTGCTGCAACTGTTGCAAGGGTTTCCCCTGTGGTTGTTACAGTTTTCCTTGCTGCGACATGATCTGGCCTTGCTGTTGCATGGATGGCCCCGGCTACAACGAAGGTTGACCTCACTACTGCATGGATGGCCCTTGCTGCAATGAAGGTTTCCCTTGTTGTTGCAGGAGTTTTCCTTGCTGTTGCAAAGGTACTTGAACTATTCCTGGAATGACAGCTTGAAATTTCCTGAACTGTATGTGGCCATACCCACCGGGCACGACAAAAGGGCCAGGATGGACATAGGGTTCAGGCTGAGGAATGTATGACAGATTAACCATCACTTTTGAACCATATGGAACATAAGGAGGTTAGTAATGATCTTGAGCCATATTGGGATGTTGGTATTGGACGTGACTTGACCCAAACTGACCAACATTGGGTTGTTGGTACTAGACATGTCTTGACCCAGATAGACCTCCATTGGGCTGTTGGTACTAGACATTACTTGATCCAGCAGGACCAACAGGATTTGAAATGGCATCCAAAGAGGGTTGGTTCATCCCAACCATGTGAGGTTGTGAACCACTCACATTGGTTGTTCTATATATCATAGAAACATTCAGACTCTAACCCCCAGGCGATGACATAACCTGTCCACTTATTGGAGGGATCAAAGAACTGATAGCGACATGACTCGAGATTGCCGGTTAAACTGGACGGGTCACTTGGACCGACAAAACAAGAGGATTGGGAATGGTGGGTTGCACCGGGATTGAAGTAACTGCAGAAATCACCATTTGTTGGGTGGTCGAGTTCTGAATGAATGGACCTGTGGTAGGCATATCACTAGATGCCCAAATAGGGTTGTGATACAATGATGAGGCAGTAGGCATGCGTGAAACCAACTGAGCTAAATTCACATAATTACGCACTAACTCAAGATGAACACTAGTTGGAATGCTTCCCATGTAAGGGAAACCTTCAAGAGGGAAAGGATATTCCTGCTCCTTGACTGTAGGTGGAATGGAAACCTCCGGGTGACCCGGAGAGGAGACTGGGATTTCGCCTTCCGATTCCATGGGTGAAAACAGATGATGAAGGACTACCGAATATGTTTGAGGGGATAATTCCAAAGGAATACCCAGCTGATTGTATGGACTATACAAACACTCCAGTGATATCACAACAGGATACAACAAAGGATTTGGAGGATAAACAACCAGTCCAAGCTGAGTTTCAGAAGTTGGCAGACTCTCGGGAGTCTGGATAGGGTTATCTGGAAATTCTGGGCCAATGTTAGAAAGTGACCCAGTAACTGAAGGGGGAGGACAAGATGACAAAGGTTGAATACTTAGAACAATTCCAAGCTTAACACCTTGGTACTCAAGTGACTGTGGCAATTCAGGAAAAGGCTCCTCAGACAATCTTTCAGACAGAGGAGAGGAAGAGGAACTAGGTGAACCAGTTGGTTTAGCCACGATGATATTGTCTCAAATAACCAAAAGAGAGATTGATTTCAAGGGATTTTAAAATGTATTTAAAGGTAAACTCACGATGTGGTCTAAAAAAGACTAGGAAGGATGTTATAAGATCGTGGGCAACATTTTTTTAAGACACAAAAACAAATTGATTCTCTTTCATGTTTTAAGAGTTGAGAAAGAAGCAAAGGTGACTCTATCACTTTTTTTTTGAAACGAGCTTGAAAGGACAAGTGCTCAAGTGATATTTTATATTTAGGGAGTCAAAAAGATCAAAATTACTACTCAGGATGATCTAGGTAAAAATGATTACCAGGTAACTGCAAATTGCATAATACCTCCCGGCGAACTGAGAAGTACGAGGAGGTAATGTCCCAGAATGTTGTGTTCGGTGTATCATGTTTACAAGGCGGTAGACTTGGCTTCCTATGGATAAAGGATTGCAACCTAGTGGGGTCTCCCTTGATACACTTGACAGTACGGGGAGTATAATTGCATACTAGCGTTGTGTAGTACTAAGTGAACGACATATGCTAGGTTTAAAGACACCGAAACACGTCTCTAGCCTAGACCTTCTAAGATGTGATCGTTAGATTTCAAATGTGCATTAGGTTAATTGAGTACATTTTAGATTTTATCTTGAAATTATCTCTCAGTTTTCAAGCCTTATCGATGTGACTCGAAAACACCTATATGAAGCTAAATGAGATAGGACCCTTTCAATTCGATGAATTTTCTACACTAATGAGAGTACAAAACACACTCAAATGCAACAAAACAAGAAATTGAAAGAAAAATGATTTTTCACTATTTCGCCTTTTGAAAACAAAAATGATGAAAAACTCTTTCCAATTCCTAAATTTCCTATCAAATGCACTTCAAGTAGCCCTTTCACTAGTAAAGAGAATTCATTTCTTTTCCAACGCAAGTGACGATGCAACTCTAGCCTTCAATGATGCTAACTAATGTAACATATTGATTCAGTAAACTAGAATTATGTATTTTTCAATGAAATGACGAAATGAATCTTTCACAAACACTTCACACTTCAATGAAACATTCACAATACAATCAATCACAAGCGAGCACAAAAGAGAATTACTTTCAAAACTAATGAAGCAAAGATTGAACCAAAAACAAGATGCACAATGTGGTCTATGCCTAAAAAGAGACACTCAAATGCTAAATGAAGCATTTTAAACTTGTTAAATGGAAATCAAAGCAACAAAAGGACTAATCAAACGAAATGCAAGGAGAAAATTCGACTATTATCTTAAATTTATGAGCAGGAAAACAAGTGAATGGGTGATGACCTAGATTCCCTAAGGTTATACAACATCCAAGAACTCAAGAGACCAAGTGAAGGAATTGAAAATCAACCAATCATACAAACCAAGCTAAAAGAGATTTCCAACCAGAGAGAACATAGTCAAAACAAGCTAAGAGACAGAAATCAGAAGGGAAAAACACACTGGCTATGATCTAGGGTAAACCCTAATCTTCACCTATACGAATCGGTGTGACTGCCTAACTGAAAACATGCACCAAAAGGGGGTTAGCGCGACTGTTTTTGAGAAACTCGCGCTGATTGGTGCGAATGTCAGAAAATAAACGCACTGACCAAGGATTCAAGGAAAAATAAAAAAATTCAAAGGCTAAGACCAAACTTGCCACTATAAATTTCAGGCTCGGAGCAGTAATCAAGGAAAAGCAGAGAACACTAAAGGGAAATGGTGATACTAGAAAAGTCCACACAAAACCATGAAATGACAATCAATCAAATAGAAGGATTGGCTCCCCAGCGGAGTCGCCAATTTGTGGTGTAGGTAAATTCTTAGTGCAGACACAAAAAATTCCTCTAGCCTGAGAGAGTGGGTCTAGCCACAAACAAACAATATATGGAAAATCTCCTTATTAGCTAGAACCAATTAAGAGGGCCTACCTCTTAGAACGCTATTCCGCTTGGTGATGATCCTACTTCCTCACTCCAGCTATCTTATGTTTCCTTCATTCGAATACCTTAAACAAACAAACAACAACAACAACAACAACAACAAACGTGACAGCATGCAATATTGTATTTAGCCTACTTAATAGGTTAAGGAACATTAAGCCATAAAGATGTAAAATGACACTTCATGTAGGAAATCAATTGATAGTTGCATTAATATAAATCAAAAAGAGATTACAACCGGTGCCTTGATGTTTTTGGTCTCCTCCGTCGTATCCGGGTTCTGACACTTCTACTAGCACTTCATGGATAGCCCCAACAATGGAATTTTTAAGGCCTCTTTCCCTCTAGTCTCAAACCAAACCAAAATCACAGTATTCTCCCTCAAACATACACTAGAAATCTACAAGCTATAATTGACTTGTTGGTTATTCAAACTTGTTCCAAAACTCCAACTAGGTTTTTCTTCGGAAAAAGAGAGGTTTATATAGCTTGGAAGGATGGGAGATGGTTCCTCTCATCATGGGAGAATGTCTTATCTCTTGAGGTTGTTCCATCCTAATAGGGGAAAGGAGACCAAACTGCTTTCCTCGGCTCTATCTAACCCAACCATCTACCAAAATTCCGTTACGAAGCTTCTACACATGGAAGCTTCGAATCCTTATTTAAAAAACCTTCCAAAAGAGGATCAGTGCGACTGGAAAAGGGCTCAGTCGATCCAATTGGCACGAGGGCTAGTTTTAACCTCTGTAAATCAGCAGGAGGAGAAAAC
Organism: Pinus taeda; assembly: GCA_000404065.3. Classification (NCBI taxonomy): domain Eukaryota; kingdom Viridiplantae; phylum Streptophyta; class Pinopsida; order Pinales; family Pinaceae; genus Pinus; species Pinus taeda. Next base: position 35,707 of record APFE030908761.1, on the reverse strand, counting down.
TGGTCAGTAGCACCAGCCTTGTAATCTGGGGTAGAAGGAAGATTCTTGGCAAATGATGCAAAGGGGAATTATTCTTCTCATGAAGAGGGACATATTAGGAGTTTCTTCATGATCCAAAAGCATGTCGGGTACACTATAGAGGTCCTCTAGGGTCATAGACGGGGAGTACAGGGACAGTGACAAAATTTTTTGTAACAACAAACTTCAGGTTTTTGCTTGCACATAGGCAACTTGTTGATCATAGCTTGATGCATTCCCCTTACAAGATGTTCACTCGGACTTGGTCCAGTTGTAGGTTGAGCAGCTTCCCCAAGAAAATTGCACATTTCTGGAGGGAAACCAGCCTTCCCTCCATAAATTTCACAATCCTGTCTGGCAGCCTACTGGGCTCCAAGATTGTGCAATTCTGCCAGTCAACACTCCCAGCGGGAATTGCGCAATTTTCCCTAGCAAGGCTGCTCAGCCCAGAATTTGCACAAATCTCGGCAGAAGTCAGCTACTCTACCCAGAATTTGCACAAATCTCGGCTTGTTAGGTAAACTTGACTCATGATAGAGTCAAAGTTGACCAGGTTAAATAGTTATGGTTTTGGGGCACATGGTATTGTGCACCCATGGTATTCTGCCCGTGGTATTATATGTAATGGAGCCTATAAAAGGCTGGAAGGACTTCATCGTAATGCAAGGGCCTGGAGGTGAGAAGTGAAGGCTCACTTGGCCAGATTGGCTAGGGGTTTGGCCAAGGATAATGAAATTTCATTATGATCAGGTTTTTCCCCAGATAAACATGTGCGTTCATGTGTTTATAGTTATTGCTGGTCATTTTTATATTTGTTTCTCTCAGTAATTCTCCGTAATTAATTTGTGTTCTTGGGTAAATTTCTTAACAATTGGTATCAGAGCCAAGTTTGCTTGAGAAGAACGTATTTTGTTGCCAAGGGTTTGTTTTGGCTTGGTGAATTAAGGGGATATGATTTATTGCGCTGATGCTATGGATATAGATCAACCAAACAAGAAGCATTGCACGTTATCACGCTCCAAATCCAGATCAAGGCTTCCTGGTGAAGTCACCCCAGGCGAGGGTTTCAAGGATTCATCTCAGAAATTAAAGGTAGTTAAACTTGGCAAGAAGGCAGCAAAGAAACAAAACAAGGATGCCCGCAATTGAGAGAAGATGGATCAGAATCGCAGCAGCAATAAACGAAAATAATAATAATAATAATGAAGTCAAAATTATTGCATGTAAATGGGCATACTACTGTAAGACCTGGTAAGGCATGTGTACCCCTCGGTGATCACCGGTAAAGTTTGGGTTAGACCTAGGTGATAGGGGGATGTTGGGTTAACAGTACCCCAGGTAAAAAATCTGAGGGGTGCAAGAGCTAGAGTGAGGGGGATTGTCTCACTTAGCAGGTTTGGCTGGAGTTAGTCAAGGAACCCCAAGTCAAGTTTAAGGGGGGAATTGTTAGGTAAACTTGACTCCTGATAGAGTCAAAGTTGACCAGGTTAAATAGTTATGGTTTTGGGGCACATGGTATTGTGCACCCATGGTATTCTGCCCGTGGTATTATATCTAATGGAGCCTATAAAAGGCTGGAAGGACTTCATTGTAATGCAAGGGCCTGGAGGTGAGCGGTGAAGGCTCACTTGGCCAGATTGGCTACGGTTTTGGCCAAGGATAATGAAATTTCATTATGATCAGGTTTTTCCCCAGATAAACATGTGCGTTCATGTGTTTATAGTTATTGCTGGTCATTTTTATATTTGTTTCTCTCAGTAATTCTCCGTAATTAATTTTTGTTCTTGGGTAAATTTCTTAACACGGCAGAAGTCAGTTGCTCTGCCCAGAAATTGCACAAATATCCTAGGCAACCAGCCCAGCTCCCAACCAGAAATGTGCATTTTCTCCCAGCAGTCGAGGAGTCTCTTGCATGTGCAGCTGATTTGACCAGTTTCCCCTGGGATTGAGCAAAACTAACTTCCATGCATAGACTGCTTCTCCCAAGGTAGCATGCAAAGGCATCCCTTGTTTTAGGGATCTTTTTCTAGCAGTTGGAGGTTGCATGCAAGGATCATTTCAGAAACCTTTCACTAAGTGTCACTTTCCCTATATTTGTTGCATGCACGTCACAACCTCGATGTTATCAAAACTCATCAACAAGACACAACAGAGCTCATTCCTTCCATCAACCTTGCAACTCTGACATACATCACATCCAGAAGTTGTCAGCACATTCATCTCAGCTGTTTTGGGGTAAGCTCGCTTCCCAAGCCTTGTGTTACATTTCTACCGCTTTTTGTGTTTTCACTTGTGTGAGTATTGTTTTCTTGATTTCAGTGAGAACTTGTTGTCATTTACATGTATATTAACTTGTCCTAGAAATATTTCAGTTTTCGTTTCTATCTCACTATTGTTGCATGCATGAAACTATTTTTCATGAACGATCACTAATTCGGCAACTTGCCTCACCCACATGCATGTTGTTCCATTTTTTGAATCGATCATTCGCCATTTTCATGCATGATCGTCACTTATGCTTACACTCAGTATCACCATGCATTCGCACTCACATTTAGTTTCAGTTTCCCATTGGCGAGTCTGGGCAGCCTTCGCCCGAACTTTGCCTCACCAAGACAGCATTACACAATCCTGAGAGGGAAGGCTCTGTCTTTCTCTCAGGAAATGCACATTTATTCCCAGTGACTGTCCCCCTGGACTGTTTTGTGCATTTCTTAGGGACAGTGATTATTGGCCCAGAAATTGGCGCAATGCAGTCACTGAGCCTGCAGCCATTTCCAGCTAAGATTGTGCATTGCACAATTCCAGCAATCAGTAGCTAGACTGGACTATGCATTGTGTAGTTCCAGTAGTTAGTGAGTCTGCCAGTAGCCTAGACTGTGCCTTGCACAGTCTTGGCAGTCAGTCCCTTGACCTCTCGGCCAAAATTGCACAACCTTCATGATCAGTCACACAGGTATGTTGCAAGTCAGTTGTCAATTTCATTTTGGTTTTCGACTAATAGATTGTTTGCCATGAGTGTTTCCATGTCTCCAGGTATTGAGGTGTTCATCTACCTCTTAGTAGTGCAGGTGCAATGGTTTCCAAGAGGGCATAGTCAAAGGCACTGCTCGTAGTACACCTGGAGATACAATTGATGAAATGTCTATGAGCTTGCCTACTCACGAAGACATCAAGTTGTTCGTATACAAGAACATCAATATATCACAATGAGCAACATCATGAAAAACAATTGAAGGCAACATACCGAATGCAATGAACGTAGCAAATGTAATGAATGAAAAAGGAAGGTCATTGACAATACAGAAGTAGAACAAAGTTGCACGATCAAGCAAATCCACTGATGATGAAAACAACTTGGGAGACTTAAGATATGAGGTGACAACGCGACATGGATATCGCGCGAAGACAGAGAATCAAACAAAGAAGGAGTTGCACGTGTTGAAGAAGCAACTCGAGGAAGAACATGAAGTTGCACAGACAAACGAATGAGTTGCAGCAGGAACAAGAACAACAGTGGGCGCAACATGCACTTACAGATGAAACTGCGGCTGTACAAGTTAAAGATCCATCCCAGCAACTGGCACGGAGAAGACATGGTGAGCAGTGTTGTTGATTGCATGCAAGTTATTCAAAAGCATGCATGTCATTGTGCACATGCATGCAATCTAACCCATTCAGTACACTCACCAAGGCGAAGACAAGAAGCAAGTCCAACTAGAGTTGAACATGTACTTCGGCAAGTTGATGTGCATGACCACCAGCACACACTTGAAGATCAGCATAGATACTATGCATCAGTGTGTGCGAGTTCAACCACACCCAAGAAGACCATGTGCATGTTAGCAGACGAGTTGGATGGAGGGACTGAACCAATGCATCAGATACAACAGAGGCAAGAGTTCGCTTCAGAAAGGTGTCACCATGGGGTGCATGCACACCATCACGGACGACCAAGCTTAGCATCAACTCGCCACCTTCACCATCACAAGCATTTCAAAGAGTTGGTCTCATCACAATAGACTGAGTGTTAGTGATGTCTTGCATGGCTTCCTCAAGCCATTTTGTCTCACTGTTGAGGGAAATGTTCCCCTAGGGATTTTGGGTTGAAACCCTAGCAGACTGAAAGTTGTCTATACAGAGAAACACACATTCACACAACCATTATGCTATTATAAGCAAATTCTATAATAAGAGGGGGCGTACCTTAGGTCCTATGTTTGAGAAGGTCCTTTAGGGTCGAAACCCTTCTTCAAGTTCCTTTTGCTTCTTTGTCCTGCAAAACAACCAATTCCAAAGAACACAGTAGTATATGGACAAAAACTTATAAAGAAACCATCTTCATGTTATAAA
>APFE030908761.1:18702-29098 GCA_000404065.3 Pinus taeda | reverse complement strand
AGTGATGTGGGAGATCATAAAGACATCTTGGTTGAACTGTCACATCCTCCCACCCCACCTTCTCTTGATATTTGCGCATATTTGGCTTGCAAGCATGCTGGTTGTCACATGGACTCATTCCCTTGACCTCTGTCCTCGTGTTCTATTGATCCACCGTATTGTACTATCTTGTTTTCTTCCATTCTAGACTCCTCACCTGATGTGAACAAGGATCAAGTTGTCGATGGAGTTGGTGTTATGCAGCCAACCTGCACCATCATTCATGATGAGTGTGTGTGCGAACCTAAAGAAGAGCCTCTGGTGAAGGGTGACTACCTACCGGTCACGCCTCACCCGCTTCATCCTAACATCCCTTGTGATTCTGCCACTACTGATTTTCCCTATGAAAAATCATTTGCGGATGCTTCTACTTTCGATCATTCATAGGACACCTCAGATGTCAGTTTGTCATTACAGTGCGGAGAGGACACATCTTCCTTAGAAAATCCATTCAATCTATCACTTGTCTTTCTTGAAAAAATAGAGGGTGAACATATTTTCTTCTCATCTACCCCTCTGCCTGATTCATCAAATCATGAGGATGCTGAAAAACATCCTGAATTTTTTGATCTTGGTTGTCGTGATCAATTCACTTCCTCATCCAATCACGATGTTGATTCAACTGTTGTTAATCTATCCAAGACACTGGTCTATGATGATATATTTGTCCATGAGGTTGAAACCCCGTAGACCATCGAGGCACTTCAGCCTGGGTTGATGGTAATTTCAAGACCTCGCTGTCCTGAGGTTGGTCTCACTTCTGGTCAGGAAATTGTTGAAACACTCAAGGCTCCTCATCACTCTCTTCTTTGCACTAAATATCAACCAAACAGCCATATTTTCCTTCCTCCAATCAAACTACACGATCCCATCGCTCATGCATTGGAGGAATCTTACACAGAAAGCACACATGCACAACACAAGTGGTCTACCTTTCTCATGTTTACTTGCATGTCATAGTCAAGAGAATGCATACACTGAACATCTACACATAGTGTAGCAAAACATCATGGAAGCACCACAAAATGCATGTCATGCACTATCACTTATCTTTGTTCTATGGTCACTTGTAAGCTTGGAGTGTGTTTGTATTCATTGTTACATCTTTCTTGTTTGCTGGTTCGCATAGATATCTTGTTCGCGAACCTTACCTTCACCAACATGGGTCATCCAATGCACTGGTGACTGCATTGGAAGTATCACTTCACGTGAGATGACCCATGCATTGTTAGCTTAGGAGTAGTAGTGTTTTATTTTGAGTTGTTTGCTTGCATGCTTATTTGCTTACTTGCTTTGTTTGTTTGTTTCTCTGCTTTCTTGTTTTCTTACTTGCTTTTATTTTGCTTTTGCTTCTGCTCTTTCTTTGCTTTGTTATTTTTTAGTTCGCTTGTTTCCTTTCGTAGGATAGTTTTGCATGAAACCATGTATGACTCTTGAAGCAAGTTGGGTAAAGTACAAGAGGCCGTGTGCTTCTATCAATACTTGGTTATCTATCATCCTCCCTCTGTATGAAGAACTTGTTACTTTCAGTCCATGATACGTTGATGGAAAATACGTATTGTTCGAAGTGAACCTTGGTAAAAACACAATGCTTGCGTGCTAACTAGTGTCACCTACTCTAGTCGGTTGTTTTTGGGTTAACCCTTGTCAACTTAGTCAAGTACAATAAGGTGAGGGGGAAACCTTAACAGATGCACTAGAGGTATAATAAACTAATTCTCTGCAGGAACAACCTCTTCTACTCTCAATAAGTTGGGATCCCTCTTCCACCTCTAAAATGAATAAGCGTTATGCACAATTACGAAGATGAAAATGAAAAAAAGAGAAATAAGTTTGAAAAAAATGAAAATGAATAAGGTGAAATAAGAGAAAGGCTTCCTGCACAGAGAGGTGATGCAAGTAACTTCGTCGGGCTACTGACCAGGCTCGTTGGAAGCGGAGCCATGCTTTTGTTCTTATGTGACTCTGTCAGGGTATTGTCCAAGTCTACCAGTAGCGGAGAAACACCGGAGATGAAACCAAGACTCCGACGACTATGTTAGAGTCGGTCTATTCATCCCTTCATCAGAGATCAAAGCCTCTTTGTTGCATTTCATTTTTAAGTGTCCCATTCAGTCCATTCAGCTGCATTTCGCTAGGAGCATCGATGTTCTAACAGATGGATCTTGTTTCTTAAATTTCCCTCATGTCACTGTTGGTTCGTGTCTGATCATCAAAGGTCATCAAATCAATTTTACAGTCATTATGGGTAGTCTTTTGGTCAGCCAAGAGTCATGTCAGTCATTAGGTCTAGGGTTTCACAAACTTTGTATTCAAAGTGTCAAATAATGCTAGCAGGCCATGAGGATGTTCATAATAAGCTTTTTTCCATAATTTTCATCATCAATAATGCTGAGAATGATTCTTCTTCAAAACTCTGTTTTGAAGAGGAAATCATTAAAATTATTTTTTGTAATAAATATGTAATTTTAAAGGTTTTTCAAGTTCTATAGTTCTTCAGGCGTAGCCCTGGTTGCCTTTGCCAAATTCCATGTCAGCTATCCCTGCAAAAAATTTCCAAGAGTTTCATCATTTCAGTCAAAAATCAAAGGAAACAACAAAAACAGAGTTTGTATTAAAAGTGAAAAGTGCCAAATTCAAAACATTACAAAGTGGGTTATTTGAAATTTAAGATCAAAGTCATTGGGCATATAAGATATTTTTGGTGTTTGCAAAATTCATTGGTATGCCAAAGAAGCCGAGTCAAATCATGAAGGAGTGAAAGCAGAGGTTTGAAGAACCAACCGTGGGTGAAATACTGGTCGCGACGCATTGGGAGGTAGTCGTGGCGCATTAGGAGGTCGCGGCGCATAGAGCTGTTGTCCACCGTGCAAATTTGAATGTGCGCGACACACATAGACATCGCTCGAGGCCCAAAAATTTCCAGGAGGACCTCCAAACGCCCAAATAAAGCATGGATTTGCCAGATTTTTTGGTGTCCAAGCTATTCATTTGCACACAAGGAGACAACAAGAAGTTAAGTTAGATTGTGGAGGATCGAAAATAGGGTTTTAGAAGCCGACTCTGTGTTCTATCTGCTACACGGCGCATTGCGTGGAGGTCGCGGCACACTGGGAGGTCGCAACACATATAGCCACCATTCGTAGTGTTATTTTCAACGTGCATGGTGCACATAGGGGTCGCGGCGCACTGGGTTGTGCGCACGCCGCACAGAGCTGCCACCTAGAATTTCATCACTGCTTCCAAATTTTTCAAATCGACTCACTCTTCTATGATCCAAGTAAGTGTGTGAGCCTTTGCCATTGCTATTAAATGGTGTTTTCTATGATTTGAAGAGAAGAATATAAGGTTTGAATGGCAAAAACATAACCCTATCCTTTTGTTGATGTTGCTCCTTAGGGTTTCAAATGGTGTTTTAAAAAATCATTTTCATGCTGAATACTCATTGTCACATCAGTATACAGTCCCTCTCCTTTTCCCTTACATTCTAAAAGCATTCATATCACTTGTCTCCCATTTTGTTTTCCTATCCCTAACACTACCATTTCTTGTCATTACCCCTTTCCCCATATCATTTGTAAAAAATTCCCAAACCCCACATTCCTAACACTTAGTCAAGTGACTGTTATTGTATTTCAAATTCACTTGGTAGTCCACTTTATCCGCTGTCCCTTTTCTTTTCCCATTGTTTCCTCACAGTCACTCATTTCCCTTTAGGACCTTTGGCATTCAAAACAAAACACTCATTCATCATTTTCAAACCAAAACCAAACACCTACTTGACATACACCTTTACAGCATCATGACAGACACTGAGTCATCATATGAGCCAGATAGTGACTCTACCGCAGAGCTTAATGTACCGAGAAGGCCTCGTAAGGGTAGCAGACATGTCAGAGAAGAGCCCACCTCATTGACTCAATTGCAAGCCTGCCCACTTGCCATGGCATGTTTCCAACAACAATCATGCTTTTAGTATTGTGAGATGATCGCTCAGACTCAGTATCATCAGGAGTTGGCTCGGTTGTTTGTTTTACATTTGCATGATGGTCAGGTAACTCTTGCTGGTGTAAATTTCACCTTGACACCAGAAACCATTTCTTAAGCGACAGGGATACCAAATGTAGGTGAGGAATGGAAAAAAAGACAGTAGGTAGATAGAGTACATTATGAACCATATATCAGGCCTAGCTATGTGAGACAGCTCAACAGGGTGTTCCCATTCTGATTTTTGAAAGACTCCTATGCACCGTTGATGAGACTCATTATCAGATATTTCAGTTGTGAAGGCCGCTTCTTACGCCTCTATGCATACCATATCAGGTTATTGATGCATTTCACGAGAGTAAAGATGATGAACATTCCATATTTCATGTTTTGAAACATCGAGAGGATGACTACTCTTGTGCAAAAGAATACTCCTGAACAGTAGTACAATAGCATTTAACACTATGCGCTCATCAAGATCATTGTTGTACATCAGCTTGGTTTGCAGGGTATCACATGGGAAGACTTCATTTCCCATGATTTTTCACAGCTTCAGTAGCTCATCAGGCGGTTAGCCATGATGTGGATGACCCTTCACATAAGTATGGAGGTCAGGAGACGGAGACTACTAGTGTGCCGACATATGTCACCTATCAGAAGGGCACCAGGCAGTTGTTCGCAGCAGCAAAGCAAGTGTTATCTTCACCGGGTGTGGAAGGGGCCTCGTTTCCGACATCAACACCATAGGTAAAAGATAGAGGCAAGAGGCCAATTTAGGCCGAGGGGCCTTTAGTTGAGTGGGACTTTATCCTTATTCAGGATGATGATCCAGATATGGGCTTGCAAAGTGAAAATCTTAGAGAGATCATCCAGGAGTAGCAAACAAAGATCAAAGACTTGTCCTCAACTTGGAGAGGGCTAAGTGGATTATAAAATACTTGGAGCAACGAAACAAGTAGCTTGAAGATCAGCAAGCTAAAATAGAATTGCAGCTCATCAACGAAAACCGGCAGCAGATCAAAAGGGCACAATGCAAACCTATTGAGCAAAAGGATGAGGACCGGGAATATGTTTTGGAGAAAGTGAACATTCATTTAGAGAAGTTGCTGGAAAAATCCAATGGGGAGAAAAAAATGTTGAGGTGCATGGCCTATCATTACATGGCGCAAAATATGAGTTCCAAAGCGAGGATCAGGAGCTTAAAGGCGAAATTGAGAAAGGCATCAAAAAGACAAAAGAGGAAAAAAGAGCATGATCGGCTCCAAATATTGGCCGAAGCTTCTTTTTCTGAGCATGATACTCAATGATGGATCTTCAGTCCAAATTTCAGCAAATTCTAGAAAATTTTGTCAATTTTGAATTTTTGGGCTTCAAAACAGGTTTTCCTGCCCAACGCGTAGCACCACTTGGTGCGCGCTTATAATTGGGAGATCCACAGGAGGAAAACTTTACATTTTTGGAATTTTCATTGAAAGTTATGCATGTTCATGGATTACCTAAGGATTTCATCAAGTTTTGGGTTGCCTAAATTGTCAAAAACACCCTAAAAATGACCTTTCTGCCACCTTTTGCACCCACAGGAAGAAGTCTTGGGAGATTGACGTTTTGGAGGGGCAAATGACATCCAAATCTAGAAATTCCACTTGGGTTGGAAAGTAGATAGGTAGGGATTTCCAACGAGATATCATGCGCTCAATTTGGACTCTGGGAAGAGCCTCAAATTCAGCTCCAAATTGGCGTGACGCATAGAGAATCAGGCGCGGCGCATAGAGGATTTTTGGCATATTTTTCACTGTACAGCTTAGAAATTCCCCAGTTTTGACTAGTTTTGCTTTTTGATGTAACTATTGATCTATCTTGATGTAACTTGATGACCATGATGTAATATTGGCCCATTTTTACTTCTTCTAGAGGATTCATTCACTAAAAAGTGAAAATTTAATGAATGAATCAGTTTCCTACCTTATAGAGGAAAGTTGTTTGATTGCCTAGATTTCAGTGCTTTGTTTAGAATTGGTTGAAACAACTCCTAGAATGATGAGCTAGACCCCTAGAGCATGGGAATAGGATGTCTATATCATGTATATTCTAAGTCATTTCAGGTTTGGACACTTGGATTGCTTGGCACTTCTGTTACATTTGATTTCTGCATTTTTTGCAAAGGAAGACCAGGGTTTTGCAGCACTTGTTGGGTCCATGTGGCTCTGTGTTTGATGATGTTTTTCTCTATGTATTTTAAGTTCATTGATGTTTATGTGTATCATTTTCCCTTCTCTTTTCTTCTGAAATTAAACAAATGAGTGATTAAGGTAGAATCCATTGGAATGTTGTGCTCTGCCTTGAAATTTTGTTTAAGTTTACATGTTTTCGTCTGTTTGAGGAGGACCCTTGAGACTCTCTTGCCCTCCTTGGCTCCTCACTAGTCTGATCCATCCATTCATTCAATCTAAAGCATCAAAACAATTTCCTACCTTGCCCCAACCAGAACTCTGCAAAAATTTGGCCTCATCCCCAGACCCAAAATTGCCTTTCCCTTTTTCCAACAAAAATCCCCCAAAAACTCAAACCAATCCTTGCGCTTCATACCTAGCCTAAGATTAGTTGTTAAATTGGTCATCTCAAGCCCCATCTAATTATCTTTTGCTGAGAGTGACCCGGAGAGAGCCCTCTCCTGTCCTCGTAGGGCTAGCTACGAGGCTGAGCGTGGTTTGATGTGGACCTAGAATCTTACCTTTTCAGCCTGAGGTAAATCTAGGCTCTAACATAGTGGCGACTCCACCGTGGAGCTGATTTGATTGTTTGTTAGTATTTTTTATTTTGAAACTACAGATGGAGTCTAAAGATTAGCCAGGTAGCCTTCGAAACGCTTTTGCTTTGCATCAGCGCAAGTAGATAAACACTACTTCAGTCAATCTCCAGTCTAGTCTCATTAACAGAAAATCTAACCTGCAACCACCCCAGTGAATTTGATGATTCTAAGCTGTGGATGATAAGCTTAGGATTTGATAGGCCAAGATAGTTGTTTATGTCCATTTTATCATTTGAAAATAACACACTGGCTTCGAGGAGATATACCAGAGCTAATCCAGATCCAAATCCTTCCCCTGTCTACAAAAATCCCAATTTGATTCCACGACTTCTTCGTCAAGAGAGTTCTAAGACTCCCGTGTTCAAAACCCGTTCATGTCATGCGATTTTCAAGTATCTCGAAGAACTTGATTTTGATGCGCAGTTTGAGTTATCATTGTTTGAAACCAAATCCAAAAGTGTTGTTGGTTCCATAGTCCCAAATCCAGACTTTGTTGCAGCTCTTGAAATTGAAAAATCCAATAAGGCCATTGAGAATTTTATTTTAAGACAGCTCCAGAGTGAAATTGAGGCTTCAAATATCACTGATTTCCTAGAAACTGCATCTGCCACCCTTGGATCTTTCGTCACCGCATTTAACTCAAGGATTCCCACCGAACCGCCCTTCATTCCCACTATCCCTGTGCAGCCTATTGTCACATATCAAAATTCTGCTGTAAATTCGCCCTCCATCTACTCCTTCTACATCCAAAATTTCTTCTCCTCCATGCACCCCGCCTCATACACCTAGTACATTGGTTGCACATACTCCCCCAACATCCCCCATATTGAATCCACCAAGAGTGATGGTTTCCCGTTTTTCACCTCTCGTGCTGCCTCAAGCTTTAGATGATATGCTCGCAGATTATCAAAGAAAAATTCCTTTGTTTGATGGCACTCCTCACAGCATTACCACTCAGCAACATGTGGACAGAATGGCAGATTTCTGTGACCTTCATGAGATCGATGTAGAAAATGTGACAATGAGATTTTTTGCACAAACATTTAGTGGTGAAGTTAGGAAATGGTTCAAAGCTTTTCCCGCTGCTAGTATTGCTACATTGGAAAATCTACAAAGACAATTCTTAGATCATTGGGAAATCAAGAAAAATCCTCTTCAGATCCTTCATGAATATAAGCATATCAAGTGGAATGTCAGTGAGTCCGTTCAAGATTATTGTATTAGATTCAATTCAGTTTACAAAGCAATTCCTAATCATCTAAGGCCACCTATGGGGCTAGCCATGATGAAGTTTCCAGATGGTTTTGATGTTGACATGGCTTATCAACTAAGAGAGAGAGAGCCTGTCACAATGGAAGATATGCAAAAGATCACAGTCAGCATTGAAGCAAATCTGTTGGCCAAGAGGGCTAGAGCAAGAGCAGAAAAGAAGGTCACAATAAAAGAAGAGTCGTCTTCGACAGATCAATTACTTCGGAAGGTGGAGCAGATGTTTGAAAGGGTGAAACTTGATAAACCTGAGCGACAAGTTAGAAATCCTAACTTCCGTGGCCAACAATAGCCAATATAGAATCAAACAAAGAGAACAGTGAACCCAAGATCAGACAACCCAGTAGCTAGTACAGCCACCTCTACAGCAAAATTTTGTGCATGGACCAGAATCAGATGAGGAAGAGAATGTGATAGGGGAAGAAAATCACTTCTTTACGCCCGATGATATGCCAATTTTCATCACTAAAGAGGAGGAGTATGCAAAAAGTTCAGCTGTACACAAAGATGCAGATTTCATTCTAGCAAATGACAGTTTTGGAAGAAGAATTAGATGAGTACCAAAGAGGTTATATGAATGCTTTGATCGCCCAGCAGCGGAAATATTCACTTAGAAACAGAGATGTACCTGTCAACCCAATTCAGAAGAGGAAGTAAGTTTTAGCATCAAAGAATGATTCACCTGTTGTACAAAAGAAAGGGAAAGAGGCAGTTGATCCTAATATCAGCAAATCACCATCAACAGAAAAACCAAATCAGCCAATTGTATCGAAGGAAAAGGAAAAGAAAGATGTCCCAGTCAAAGAGGTAGAAAAGATTTCAGCTTTTAGTTTAGAAAATGAAATTTCTAAATTGAAGGTATCCATTCCCTTGACTAAAATAATGAAGAACAACAGTTATAAAGGGCAAGTTTCTAAAATTTTGAATTTTGATCCAATGTCTGATATGGTGAATGTCGAAGATGATCAACCCGAATTGATTTTTGGACCAACATTGAATGGTGAATCTCCAGATAGTGATGTGCCACCTTTTTATATCAGTTTAAGGTTGCATTATTTTGTGTTACATAAGGCTATGTTTGATTCCAGAGCTTCCCACAATCTTATGCCGAAGGCTATCATGGAGAATTTGGGTCTAGACATCACTAGGAAATACCATGATCTTTATTCTTTTGATTCCAGCAAAGTAAGATGTATTGGGCTCATCAAATACTTGGTTGTAAGTCTGGATCAAATCCCAACGAAGAATGTTTTGATGGATATTGTTGTGGCAGACATTCCTCCCAGATTTGGTATGCTTCTTTCTAGGTCTTGGGGAGCAAAATTGAAAGGGACATTACAACTAGATTTCTCCTATGCAACGATTCCTGTGTTTGGCCAAATGAGAAAATTGTACCGGGAACAAAAAATGAAATACATGATTACAAGCATGGAGAAACCGATTAATCATTCGATTAATTATGTACATACAGATCTAGAGTCTTTTGTTTTGTATTCAGATAGTTTCAATGATATAGATAGTTAGCTAATTGAAGCAGCAAGTATTCCAGAAATAACAAAGAATTTTAAAGAAGTTTTAAGGAAAGAAGGACAAGAAGAGCAAAACATCATTGAGCAATCAGCTGAAGATAATGGATAGCAAGCAGGAAAAATAGAGCCAACAAAATTTCAGCACTTAGAAGAAGATGAAGAGGGTCTGTGGACCATGGATTTCGATGGTGCAGTGGGAAATGATGGTGTTGGAATTGGTATTTGGGTACGCAGTCCTTTCTCCGATCCGAACAAAGTGCCTAGTAATGTGTGGGTATGTTCTTACAAGTTAGATTTTGATTGTTCGAACAATGAGGCTAAGTACGAAGCTTTGATTGCTGGCCTAAAATTTTTAAGAAAGTTGAATGCCAAGAAGATTGCAGTATATGGCGACTCCGAATTGGTGATTAAGCAAGTTAAAGGTGAATATCAAGCTAAGCACCCTCAGATGCAGGCTTACCGAAATGCAGTCCTAGATATCCTGAAATTGTTTTCAGATTATACCTTGACGTGTGTGCCTCGTATTCAAAATGGCATTGCTGATGCACTTGCTAAGGAAGCAAGTAGTTTGAAGATTCCAATGAACTGTTGGGTTGTGTTATATTATTTCCATGACTAACCCTATGGGGTCTGGGGCAGCACCCTGGGAAAAAAAATATATTTGGACCCTAGATTAGGTTGGGCGAACCTACCTATGGTTTTTCGGTCCATGGTTTTGGACGTGATGGTTTTCGGTCCATGGTATTGGATGCTTTGGCATGTA
>APFE030908761.1:0-10959 GCA_000404065.3 Pinus taeda | reverse complement strand
TGGACACTTGGGATTGCTTGGCACTTCATTGTACATTTGATTTCTGCATTTTTGGCAAAGGAAAGACCAGGGTTTTGCAGCACTTGTTGGGATCCATGTGGCTCTGTGTTTTGAGGATGTTTTTCTCTATGTAATTGTAAGTTCATTGATGTTTATGTGTATCATTTTCCCTTCTCCTTTCTTCTGAAATTAAACAAATGAGTGATTAAGGTAGAATCCATTGGACTGTTGTGCTCTGCCTTGAAATTTTGTTTAATTTTACATGTTTTCATCTGTTTGAGGAGGACTCTTGAGACTCTCTTGCCCTCCTTGGCTCCTCACCGGTCTGATCCATCCATTCGTTCAATCTAAAGCATCAAAACTATTTCCTACCTTGCCCTAACCAGAACTCTGCAAAAATTTGGCCTCATCCCTGGACCCAAAATTGCCTTTCCCTTTTTCCAACAAAAATCCCCCAAAAACTCAAATCAATCCTTGCACTTCATACCTAGCCTAAGATTAGTTGTTAAATTGGTCATCTCAAGCCCCATCTGATTAACTTTTGCTGAGAGTGACCTGGAGAGAGCCCTCTCCTGTCCTCGTAGGGCTAGCTACGAGGCTGAGCGTGGTTTGATGTGGACCTAGAATCTTACCTTTTCAGCCTGAGGTAAATCTAGGCTCTAACATAGTGGCGACTCCACTGGGGAGCTGATTTGATTGTTTGTTAGTATTCTTCGTTTTGAAACTATAGACGGAGTCTGAAGATTAGCCAGGTAACCTTCGAAACACTTTTTCTTTGCATTAGCGCAAGTAGATAAACGCTACTTCAGTCAATCTCAGTCTAGTCTCATTAACAGAAAATCTAACCTGCAACCACCTCGGTGCATTTGATGATTCTAAGCTGTGGATGATAAGCTTAGGATTTGATAGGCTGAGAAAGTTGTTTATGTCCATTTGATCGTTTGAAAATAACACACTGGCTTCGAGGAGATATACGAGAGCTAATCCAGATATACATGAAGATCGCGCGAAGACAGAGAATGAAACAAATACGGAGTTGCATGTGCTGAAGCAGAAACTCGAGGAAGAACATGAAGTTTCACAGACAGACGAATGAGTTGCAACAGGAACAGGAATAGTAATGGTGCAACATACACCCACAGATGAAACTGCATGCCCATACAAGTTAAAGATCCATCCCAGCAGCTGGCACAAAGTAGACATGGTGAACAGTGTTGTTGATCACACACAAGGGATTCATTAGCATGTATGTCATTGTGCGCATGCATGCAATCCAATCCATTCAACACACTCACCAAGGCAAGACAAGAAGCAATTTCAGCTGGAGTTGAACATGCACTTCGGCAAGTTGATGTGCATGACCACCAGCACACACTTGAAGATCAACACAGACACCATGCATCAGTGTGTGCCAATTCAGCCACACCCAAGAATACCATGTGCATGTTAGTAGACAAGTTGGATGAAGGAATCGAACCAATGCACCAGATACAATAGAGGCAAGAGTTCGCTTTAGGATGGTGTCACCATGGGGTGCATGCACGTCATCATGGACGACCATGCTTGGCATCAGCTCACCACCTTCACCATCACAAGGATGGAAAAGAGTTGGTCTTATCACAGACCAAATGTCAACGATGTCTTGCATGGCTTGCTCAAGCTATTTTGTCTCACATGATTGAGACTTACACTTCTTTATATAATAAGAGCCAGCACATTTGCATGCATATGTTGTTATTGTAGTTGGACTATTCTAGTTGCTTAGCAATGTATGTTGTATAACTTACGTAGTTGTGTATGAACTGCTTTGTATGCGATTGTATGAATCTTGTTGCAAATGTGTTGTTGGTTTAACCATCACTTTGGATTACCTACTGATCTGATTTCCAGCTTGTGATGCATCTCCACTCGTGTGTTCCCTTCTCAGTTGAGTATTGCTATAGGTTGCCAAGGGGTGCACTCATCTCACCCCCCATGTGTCAAACCTCTCATTCACCTTCCTTGACTCTCTGCAGTAGTCACACCCTCGCTATTGACAGAGTTATCTTACTTGCCTCTGTGCGACATCACAGTCACCTTACGACCCATTGTTGGGACTCCCATACCAAACCGTCTGAGGTCTAATTGGGACGTCTTACAAGGGAGATTCCCTTGAAATGTTGGTGGGTCCAGCACCATCAACACAACCTTTATCTAAAGGTTGACCATCGCAGCTTGAACATCATTGAAGTATATGTGGATGAAATTTTTTTTTGCAGCGATGATGACATGTTAAGCAAGAAGTTTGCATCAGATATGAAGAATGAGTTTGAGATTTCATTGCTTGATGAGTTAAGTTTCTTCTTTGGACTTCAGATATCTCAGGATGAAAAGGGAATATTCATATGTCAAACCATGTATATTATATAAATGTTGAAAAGGTTTCAGATGCAAGACTGCAAATTGGTTATCACCCCAATGGTGACTGGTTGCAAGTTAAGAATAGATGACTTATCCAAGGATGAAAACCAAAGGATGTATAGATTAATGATTGGCATCCACCTATATGTGATAGATTCCAAGATAGATGTGATGCAGGTAGTTGGATAGGTAGCACACTTCGAAGTAGTCCAAAATAGTCCCATGTAGTTGCAATAAAGAGAATTTTACGATATCTCAAGGGAACAATATATTTTGGCTTATGGTATCCAGAAGGAAATGAACTAACGATCACAACTTATACAGATGTAGATTGGGCAGGCAACATTTATGATCGTAAAAGAACTAGTGGAGTAGATTTCTACCTAGGTGGTTTTCTTGTATCATGGTTAAGAAAGAAGAAGTCTTTAGTTTCCTTATCCACAGCAGAAGCATAATACATAACAACTAAAATGTGTTGCACTCAAGTCATCTGGATGAAACAAACATTGCAAGATCTACAAGTGAATTTTGATGAGCACATTTTGATGTTCTGCAGCAACATCAATGCCATTAGCATCTCCAAGAATCATGTCATGCATTAAAAAATGGAACATATTCCTATCAAGTATCACTTGTCTTGAGAACATGTTGCAAAATGACATAAACATGGAATATATTGGGACAAAGGAATAAATGGATGACATCTTCACCAAACCTTTACTATGTGAGACATTTGAGTATCTTCGACAAAAAATTGGGATATTACCAAGTTTTTATTGAAATTTCTTTTCTACGTCCAAGCAAACAAGGGGAGCAAAAGCAGGTTACAAGTATAGAGCAGTAGGAAAATTTTCAAAGGGAGCCACCCTTTTCCATTAATGTCAAAGTGGGAGAGAAAGAAGGTTAGGAAGATATAAGGCATGGATTCAGGGGGAGCAATGATCGGAGGGGGAGTACATGTGTTACCATTAATGACGAAGGGCGAGATTGTTGATATTTGGTTGCCGCTAATGTCAACCCAAGAAACACCAAAATATTCCCTACCTTTGTTGACCAAAATGAAATAAAAAAATCCTATATTTTTTTAGTCTAAAGCATCATTGCTGGATTCTTCTTGTCAATCTGATTCCGGTGGTATATGGCACACCATGAGAGCCTTCACGGTGTGAGAGATATCCTTGATTGAAGATGAATCCCCCAACTTGTGGGCATAAAACCCAAAGGGTGATGATGTGGTAGCATCTCTTTGGCCAAGGCACATGTTCAAAAAATAAGGTTCTTGCCCAAAGATTAAAGTAATCCTATTCATGGAAAAAGATTATTTTTGGAAGGTTTTCTAATTTATTTTAAAAATAAAAATTCAAAAGGGGTTATGGGTTCCAAATTTTGACTCCAAGGCAAATTTAAATTGATTTTATTTATGGTATCCCTCCAATGGCTCACTTATTAGAAGCCCCTTTCAAATTAAAAATATAAACTATTTAAAGGCTTCTATTAGCCTTCCTCATGCAATCATTTTTGAATGAATGTCAATTGAAATTGTGTTATGGAATACCTCTTCGGCTCTGAGGTTTTTTGAAGATTAGATGGGAGGAAACTTGTTGAGTTTATTGGTTTGGTTTGAAGGGATTTGTTGGGTATTTGCAAGTGAAGCTCTATGTAGTTTCAGTCTTGTTAGGGAAAGATTTATGTGTAATCTCATACCAATGAAGCGTTGCAAGCACATTCGACCTTATTTTTAAAGAAGATCAAGTCTATACACATTGAAGAGGAATACACTTGGCTATGAGGATCATGTTTGATTTCAAGAGGGTTTTTGTGTCATGTGGATGGGTATTTAAAAGGTGACACACCTCAGAATAGTGAAATCTCATATAATATTTCTCTACGGCTTGTTTGGTACATGATCATTGAAGACCGAGGTCTATAGTGTCCTTGAAATTCATGTTTTGAATCAAATTAAAATAATAAGACTCTTATCTAAAGTAGCATATGACTTAGGGATTATTCCTAAGTATTCTTTTATGAAATTTGAAGGTGTTCCAGGGATAGCAAAAACTTAGGCCAATAACCTAATAGTATAAACATTTGTGAACCTATTCTATCCCTACAGTCATCAATTTTTGAATTTAGAATAAGCCTAGTTGTGTTTCTAAGCCTTGGTCTTTGGATGAAGGCAGGCCTTTCTATATCCAATTGACCATTCCAAGACAACTTGCATGGTAGACTATCTTGTGGAATATGAAGTGTTGGCCTATGCTTTAAAATTATTGACATCTCAAGCAACAAAGGGTCTTGACTTCTTGTAGTTATGTTAACAAGTGGGAATATCTTACAAATACCATCATTCATTGTTGCCTCAGTATATATCTCTTTAAAAGAAATTAATCCAACCATATTGAAGAGTCACGGTATCACCAAGTAGTAGTCGTAACCTACAATGACAGAATTAAAGAATCTTGGCATATGGTGCAATGATCTATATTGTGATTTGGATTATTTATTTTTAAGTTACTCATACAGAGAGGGAACGAGCCTTGATACAACAATTGGGGAATGTTTGAGAAAGGTCTCTTCATTTTACAACAGGAAGTAAGGGTTTCACAATTAGCATAGTAAATATATCACTTTCATTTTCAGCGGAAATGACAAGCTTCAGGTAGAACAAGTAGTAAGGGAAATTATGGAATCAAGTACATTGATTATTAACATAGTAGCAAAGGGTTCCATTTTTAGTAAGGGTTTTGTTGGTAGTAATGGTTTAATTGAAAATATTTTAAGTGGGTCATTATCCCTGGTACAAGAGCCCACAAATATCTTGTAATTGGTTCATTACCCCTAGTACGGGAGCTCACAAAGAATTACCCTGAATTATTTATTTTTTGGGGTGGTTGGGTGGTGCTAGGAAGGTGGTTGAATTCACCTTCAAGTTGGACCCTGAAAAACACTTCAGGCTAGTAGGGTGTTGCTAGGGCAAGTTAAATCTTACAAAGGGTCTTGAAGCATCCTTTCAACATTATATGATAAAACCAGGGCGTTGGAGCATCCTTCCATTTGGATTTGGAAAATTGAACATTTTTCTAGGGTACTAGGGAGTTGGGGCTTCCCTTTTCAAATGGATCTAAAGCATTTGATGTACTCACAAAATTATTAGAAAAGTGTTCAGTGGTTTTTTTTCCTAGAGGGGTTTCCACCTAAAAAATTCTTATGCAATGTTATCTTGATGTGTGGATGTTCTATATGTTAATAATGCTATGAAAATATTACAAAAATATTGATAAGAAATGTTTATTAACCCCCCTCTCTGTATTTCCAATAATGGTAACTACCAAAATGAGGTTCAAATCATGAAGGAAATGCACACAAGTAAGGAGTTTTACAAATAACTAGCCTAATGTATATTTCAAATTGAAGCAAACAAAACTATAACTTGTTGACTTAACGTATAAATACACAAGGTATTTGTAATAGCGATTTATTATATATAAAAATGTACAAGTGTTGTTGAATGTTACAATGAGGCCCTGCTTATATATCTAGGCAGGTGTCATTTCATGATTGGGCACATCTTTTAGACATTCCTTTTCACTTAACTAATGACTATTTAAATAATCATTATTTTGATTATTCATTATTTATGTTTATTTTATTGTACAATTTAATGTTCATAATATTGCCTCTTTCTTCAAAATCTTTGTCCTCAAAGCTTATTGTTGGCAGTTTCCTTCACCTTAATCCCGAACAATTTTCTTCACTTTGTGTTTTGTCATATTCGGCATATGTAACTCACCATGACTGGTAGCTTTGCTTGTATAATTCGCTGGTAACATTGTTTTGAACCTAGGGTTATAACTATTCCCTTTTTTAATTAATTAGATTAATTATTATTAGTATTATTATTATTTTTCGAATTAAATAATATATGTATATGTATCTATATAAATTATATATATAATATAATATTAGATAGATAGATGATAATAGATAGATAGATATATATTATTTTTATTTTATATTATAATTATTTTTTATTAATTAAATTTATTAATTAAATTGAATTATAAATTAATTAAATTAATTTTCCAGATTAATTAAACTAACTTATTTTCATTTATAAGTTTAATTAAATATGTCACCAAAATCTGATTCACCAATGAACAATTCTAGTCCGATTAAAAGGACGTGATTTTTCGAAATACCAAGTCAGCCACAATTTATGCTACGGAGATGGTCAATGAAGATGTTGAGTATCGGATGCAGCATGGATGTAATAGAACACCGTGGATGCAAAAAAACACCGTTAACGTGTGTGGTGGGGTGTTGAATATTTTTGTTCTCTTTTGCAGGTGGTAGTGCGAATTTCACCAAGATGGAGTGCAATCACAGGCTAGAGGCCCTTATGCAGGAATTGTTGAAGGCCGATTTTTGCTTGCAATTTTCCTTCACAGTGCAAATGCCTTGATTCTGATTCATTTGTATTAACAACGTGTGCATCCTCAACCTTATTGTCTGTGACCTCCTCCGAGTCAATGCTAGGCTCATCTTCCATCTTGGTCATGCCAAACTCTGTTCTCTGCAAAATTTCACATAATTGAGTTGATTCATTACCTTCAACTGGATGCTTGAATGTTATCCGTTTCCACCAATTTTCCTATGCTTTTAGTTTCAACAGTTGTTGGAGGTTCTTTCCCATCCACATTCTCATTTGAAGGCAAAGTCTCCTCTAATATCGACAAATTTTTTTCTTCTATGCCATGAGATATCATTAATGAGGGAACCTCCACAGTTAACTCACTCTTTTCATTGTATTAACACTCCTCTATCCCATGTATTAAAGCATGGCTTACCTCTCTTTCACTTTTATTTAGATAAAAAACATGGGTTGCACATATCTTAGTTAACTCCCTCTTGTCATTTTCGTGGCACTCCTCTATTCCATCTGTTAAAGCATGGCTTACCTATCTTTCACCTTCACTCCTATCATAAATAGGGGCTACACATATCTCAAAAGATCCTGACCAATCTCAACCTTTGATGTAGTAATAATTGAGTTGTCTTCACCCACCATGCATGCTTTCTTTAAGACATTTACATTCTCCACATCTTCAAAAGCCTTCTTTTTCTCTAGAGACACTGATGATCGTTTTTCATTGATAACATCATATTCCTTCGACTAGGGTAAATCTAATAACTTTTCATTCTCAGTATCTCGAATAGACTGCTTTTTCTCAAGAACCACCAATGGCAATTTTTCATTGGCGTCTTCTTTCAACAAGGATAAACCTAAAATCCTTTCATTGTCAATATCTACAACAACCTGCTCTTGTTCCAGGGTCATGGATGATATTTTTTCATTGACAACATCTTCTTTGGGCATGCCTTAATCTTCTGGATTTTCTTTCTCAATATCTACAATGGCCTGCTCTTTCTCCAGAGCCACAGATGGAATTTTTTCATTGACAACATCTTCTTCCCCAGTGAGAGATGAATCTAACAACTTTTCATTCTCGACATCTACAATGTCGTTCTCTTGCCCCAGAATCACAAAAGACAATTTTTCATTAACAACATCTTCCTTGGGCATAGCTGAATCTTCTGCCTTTTCATTCTCAATACCTACAATAGCCTACTCTGCCATAGATGGTAGTTTTTCATTGACATCATCTTATTCGTTATTATGATATTGTACATCTCCTTATTCCTCAAGATAATCCTCATCCACATCATCTTGATCTAAATCATTCTCATCCATATCAAAACTGGCTTCATCGGAATCATCATCTTGATCTACATCAGCTACATCAAAATCATCATCTTGATCATTTTCTGCAACATCTTCATCTTCAACATTATAATCATCTAATGCTTCACCATGTTTCATTTCTTCATTGCCGTTATCATCTTCCTTATTATCGATTTCCTTTAGACATGCTTTAACTTAGGCATATGATTTTTCCCATTGCTGAAGCTTTTCTTGAATTCTACTAGGTTGCTCAATGTATTCAAGGTGAAAACTTAATGACATATTGTGCAGCGAATAACATTCAAGGACTCACACGGTTATATTGTGTAGCATGGTTCTGATACCACTGAAGCAACAAAACTGTAGCTTGTTGACTTAACGTAAAAATACACAAGGTATTTGTAATACTAATTTATTATATATAAAAATGTACAAGTGATGATGAATGTTACAATGAGGCCCTGCATATATACCTAGGCAAGTGTCCTTTCATGATTGGGCATGTATTTTAGACATGGTTTTTCAGTTAACTAATGACTATTTAAATAATCATTATTTTGATTATTCATTATTTATATTTATTTTATTTTATACAATTTTATGTTCGTAACACAAATTCTAAGTTTTAAATGGGATTTTGAAAAGTAGCTGTAGAATTTACTATAAGAAATATATAGAAGGACCGTGAATATAAGCACATTCTAAGTCCTAAGCACATAGCTTAACTAGATGTGTAATAAAACATCCAAAAAAACTTATGGAAAGCATAGAAGTGAGGGAAGGAGGGAGGGGGGACTTGGAATTCCACCAAAAGATCGAGTTAGACTAAAGTGATGTCACCTCTACAAATTAAGGTTTAAACCAAATAAATAAGACCAAGGGACAAAATCCTATTATGAACCAGCTCACAAAAAGATAGAAAAGATAGATCAACACCTTAGAATTCAGCCTCTTCGAGGGGGCAACCTCTTTTACATTACATAAATGAACAATTCTTGGATGATTCAAATGACAAAACCTCCTTTCCATATATAGGAGTCTAAGGAAGAAACCTAGCATAAAAAAACAATATTTTGAGGTCTTAGCATCCAAAGAGGCTTTCAAGACTACATTTTTCATGCATATTAAAGAATTCATGGTTTTTTTAAAGTGCTTCATATATTACCTCAAAGAAAAAATAAGTACAACAATGTTCAAGATAGTTGCATAATGAAAACAATAATAGAATCATGAGTCATAGTTCACAAAAACTAAAAGGGTTGTCATATTAGCTTATCCATCCCACATAGAGGGATTCAACATTACCATAGAAAGCACATTGGTGAACTCATAGGAGTAGAGCTAACTCTTGCTTAAAACTCCACAAATCCCAAATAAAAAGGTAATGAGGAACTTAATTGGAAGTAGCTTTACAATGATGTTTCCAAAAAAAAAAAAAAAAACTAATCGCAATCAAACAAGCTAAAAGCCAAAGTAATTTGTGATTTTCCGTGACCATCCAAATGTCCCCCAAGAGGTTCCCCTTCCAAGAGAGTAGAGGTACAAACATAGACTGGAATTTAGATTGAAACCATGTCCAAAATATCTAGCAAACTAACATTTATATTGGCTTCAATGACCAACAACAAAAACATACAAATATATAGGAAGCAAGGGACATCAAGTGTTTATGGTGAAGAAACCCTCTAAATGGAAAAAATTATTGAATTATATCATTCCCGTGTGTGTTTTTATTGTATGGTTGATCCCTTTTATATAACAATAAATGATTAATGATAACAGCTATATCATAATTAGATGTTTAGTTCAAGTCAAATGCATAACTATCTCCACAATAATCTCTCCATGAAACTCTCAAGTGATCTTCATTTCCCTCATATCTCATGATAACGTAGAGTTTTAAAAATGATTTACATAATTACAAACCATCATATAATTTAGACATTATTCATGATTCTTAAATAGGTATTAATTCTTCATACTTTCCCCTTAACAAATATCCAAATACTTGTAATTCAATCATTTCATTTATTGTTTTTTCAATGGATCCCATTTTCATTTTAATCTTCTATAATCTTTACTTTCAATATCATGTATTATTCATTTATATTGTTATTTTTTCAACCAGTTCTATTTTCATTTTCATCTTCTATAATCTTTGTTTTTTTATGTTTTGTATTCTTATTTCTATATCTACAATGTTCTCCTTTGATTTTTACAACGTTGTAGGGTGGCAGAGGAAGGAAACATCAATCAAAAAATTATTTTACTCGAGACCATGAGGAGAAGTGGTCTGGTCTCTGGGTGGCATAATTGTTATCCCTTTTCCCAGGAAAAAATGGAAAGCAACGTTGATCATGATATGCCTTCATTGCTCAAAGCATAGAGCTTGCAATTTTCATTGGGTGTGTGTATTGTGATGGGTATTATTACCTACATGAGCATGAGTTGCAGATTAGGAAGTTGGAGAGGCAAGTGAGTGTTGAAAAACAAAAATCCATAGAATCAGGGCCATTGTGCAGAAGATGAACAAATTTCAAATATGGTTTTTTTCAAAGAATATGAAGATAGCACTGATTCTCTTTGAAGCTATTAACACAAATTGTGAGAAAAAGTGCTCGAATGGTGTCAAGGGGCCCTCTGGTAGTGGTGACATTTGGAAGAAATCACGTAGGCGTGACGTTGACGAGGAACATTACCATGTGTGGAATTGATTTGGGAGAACAAATGAGGGGATTGCAGTTTTCATATCTATGTGTTATCCTAAGGGGTTTTGAAAGTAATATGCAGCATTAAAAGATGTATGCTTTGCAGAA
>APFE030908756.1:68056-132173 GCA_000404065.3 Pinus taeda | reverse complement strand
AAGAATAAAAATATATTAAACACTCAAATCAATGCCCCATTAACTAGAACCACTTAATAGACATTCCATATGAAATGGGCATATGATCCAAGAACATTGCTGCATAAGGGAGCCAATTAGTGAGCTAACATAAGTATAAATGGTTTCATATACTAAAATCCACAGGTCTAACAAATCTTGTTTAGCCATTTAAGATATAGAAGCTTCGAAACTTTGTATATGAGCTATTGTCAAAGGATTGCCCTTGTCCTCAGAAGCAATACCACTAGTACCAAGCATTACCACTGAATTTCGAATTTTTTCAGGTTCGCCAAATTCCAAACCTGAAGGTTTCATCGAACCCTTGACTTAGCTCCCCACAACGTGGTGCAAGTTGCATAATTCAGTTTCACTCAATCGTTGAATTTCTGTGTTTTTCACCCACAATGCATGATCTACAAATCTCCCAATTCTTAGAGAACGAGAGAACAAAATTACCTTCAAATCAGAATTTTACCAGAAAATCAAATTCCCAAAGCATACATGTGTTTTTATTTTGTATAACAGAATCCTATAAATTCTGCATTTTTCGTAGTCAGCACAGTATGTTGTATACATGAGACAGATTTGGGCAACTGTATTCATGTCAAAGTTGACAGCTAGTCCACATTTTAAAGATTCAGGAAAAAAGGCAAAATATACTACATCAGAGTCTAACCCAGATCGAGATGAACATAAGCTTTATCAAAATATCATATACAATTAAGTCTCCCATTTACAATTATAAATCTATACAGCACATGGCCACCTTGAGCAAATGAATCATTCACCTAGGTCAAAAATAGGAAATTGCATTTTGTCATTTGCCAAGCAAAACGAAGACTGCCTGGCCCCCTTGACCAAATAAACCGTCCAACTAGATCATAAGATGAGGAATTTGAAGATTACCAGCGTCGGTGTGGGTGGGTAAGCGAGTTCAAATACATCGCTCGCGGAGAATTGCTAATTATTTGCGAGGAGAAATATCGCGAGCCGATGCCGAACATGTTTTATTCACAGTAGGAAGAAGTTCAGAAGCCTACGGATTTAATAAAGGGGATTATAAGCCTAAATTTCAGTGATATGTCAAAATATTTTAACTTTTTTGAATGATACAATGCCAAAATCTTTACCATTGATACGCTGTTAACTTTAGTAAAACATACTCTTAACTATTATAACCCATAATCAACTTACAAACATTCCCAAAAACAAAAACAAAACCTATAATAATGTAATTACAGCGTGAATCCAATACAGTTTAGAATCAGTTTTAGTCCTATGAAATGGACTTGGGAGCTTAGTAGAAGTTTTAGAATTTCAAGGATGACCCTTTGAATTTTTTGGGTTCCTTAGTGGAAGTTTTAGAAACTTGGGGGTTGTAAGTCCTTGGCCTCAGTCCCTAGTCACATGGCCTAGCATGAATTATGACTAATAGCTTAGCTATGAGAGGGATAAGTGCAAGAATCACTCACCATATTGACGTTCGGTCTTTCAGGAGACTCTCTGAGTTATGTTTGTGGCTTGATGTCGAGGGGACTTGGGGACTGACTTTATTTGTAGCAAGTCAAGGTGGTCAGAGGCCCAATGTCCTAGTAACCCAATTAACAAAATGTCTATTGACAAAGAAAAAGTGGAGGGATTTACTCCAAGATATCAAATGTCAGGAGATCAAGTGTCGAGTAACACATTAAACAACCACCAATGCAAACTCCTAATATTAATAGATGTTAATAACATTTGTTGAATAATGGAGAAATTTTCAACAAATAAATATGGTTGACTATTATCGGGTGATCAAAGTAGCTAATGTCATGATTTCATCTATCGTGACTTCATGTTATTGGGATATTAGGATATTGATCTATGAAATATCGGACTATCAACTATCGAGACTTCATGCTATCGAGAGATCAGGAAATCAAACTATCAGATATTGGGCTATCATATCTTAAACTTTTGATTATCAGGTGGAATCGTAAGGGAGTTGTGTTATGTATCTTAATGGCCCAATGATCCGGTGGATAACAGTGTCAGTTAAAAAAGAGGTGGATATTTGTTAGTTGATAATCCGTCAATTGGACTAGACAAGGATTGAGCAAGAAGGCATGCAATAAGTTAATCTAGAGGTATATTGGCCTAGTGGCTAGTTGACAGATATGACAACTAATAGACTAGGTAAGATGACATGTTCAGCTATATAAATGGAATTGTATGATGGTGATATGTGGGAAAAATATGGCCATGTGTTTGCCACATGGCAATGGTACAAACACTGACATGGTACCTAGAGGCAGATTTTCAAATGGGCATTAATTTGTATCCATAGCTCAAATTTAGTTGAAAATGATATTGTTGGAAAGTCTTGACGAACAGAGGATGATGATGGTCTCATAAATGAGTTTTAAAGTGGTTGAAGGAAGAGGAATTTTAATAATCCCATGTCCCTGAAGTAACCTTGGAGGTTGGGTTCATATACCCAATATCTTTAATCATGCATTAAGGGATTTGATATGTTACAAGTCTTATGCAAAAATCTCAAGAATAAGTATCAAGCATTATAATTTGGGAAAGCATTGTATTTTAAAAACAGTTTGTTCTCCATGAAGTTGTAAGGATGATCAACATCTTACTATTTATTGTAGTTAAAGGATTTGAGTGATCAATTTTTTGTTATTGGGAGCCAATGGATGACGAGGATATGGTTTCTTTGGTGATGCAAAGTTTTCCACCCTCATTTGAGTGATATGTTGATCCATCATTAGAGAAATTTTGAGGTCTAAAATGGGCCTCCTAAGAATATTATAAAATAATAGTGGAAATAATAAAATAAGATTAGATTATATAATCAAATTTTAGAGGGAAAAAAAAGAAAAAAACTACATTTTCAACTCATATGTTCAATTTATCTCCCTACGGTTTTACTCAAATTTCGAGTGGGAACACTCATTGGATGCATAACTTATATCCTCATCCAAAGAGTACCAAAGATCATTTTGAACTCTTGTTTGTAAATGAAGTTAGTCCCACCAAATTAGTTTTTGAGGACCAATTCACCAACCAACCATAAAAATCAATCATTTCACTAAAAGATAATTTTGAACTCTTGTTTGTAAATGAAGTTAGTCCCACCAAATTAGTTTTTGAGGACCAATTCACCAACCAACCATAAAAATCAATTATGTATTGCACCCATAAGCCTGACCATGATACCACCAAGGAAAAGGTCATTCTAAATTTCCTCATCTGATCATCAATCTACCACAACACTCTCTTCTCTTTAAAGAAGATAGTTAATTTCTCTCCTCTTTCATGATAAAAGAAGATATTTAATTTCTTTGTTCTACAGTCCCTTGAGGATGTTATTCCCTCCTAGTGCAAGTAGAAAGAGTGTAACATTCTTTGTTTCCTTCTAGGAATGACATGGAAGAGAAACTCTTGGCCACAATAGTCAATCAACAACAATGGCAAGATTGTTCGTTTGTGGTGTTTGCTTCCACTATTGTGGACATTCCAACGATCGTTTTACCCTCAAACTATCTCATTTCTTCTTGAATTCTCAATAGCTAGTCTCTAGCCTCTACAAATCCTTAACAATGATAATTTCCTAGAATCCTCTTGCCATTTCTAAGCATAAATAGCAATGAATTCCCATAAGTTCCTACAAACTACAAAGAAATTAGAAAATTCTACTTAACTTCATTATTACCTAACTCCTTTATTTCTTGATCACCTAAAGAGTTGCGTGAAGGGTGAGAATTTTGCATGTTAGCAAATGCTGAAATTTGCTGAGAAGCTTCCCCATGACTAATTCCTTCATATAATTGTTTCCTAGCTATCTGGTGCAACCGCCCTGCAAGCTGCTTCTTTAAAGCATCAAAATCCATCTCCAATCTCTCCAACTGCTCTGTTGCATTGGAGTTGTACATAAATAAACTATAATAAAGATCAAAACTGTCTCCACGAGTGTTCTCAACAATTTGGAGCAATGTTTCATAACCTTTAGCATTAATTGGAGTAGATTCCAAGTTCAACTTTCCTAACATCCTCCCCACAGTGTGGGTAATAAATTGACCTTCAGCAGCATAGCGATCATGTTCAGCACATGACATCTCAACCATCCTGCAACCTTCTTTTGCAAAAATACCCAAAAACTTGTAGCAACGTTCTGCTCTGGCTCCTTTCCCAATTCGAACCTTCTCATAAACAAACGGAAGACCACTCCACCCAGCTTTCCCACTTTCAGGCCCAAACATAGGATGTGTGCACAATATGTCAAAATTCTGGAGGCAGTGCTTGTAAAAATAGATTGCGTGGAAACTCTTTGACAGAAAGGACATCTGCAAATAATGTGTTTCTCCTTAGGTTGTGAGTTGGAAACGACCTCAATACAGACTCTGTTGATATAATAGATGAACATAGCAATATAACATCGGGATGTTGTTCACAAAAATCACCTGCTTCCTTGAAAAAAGAAACTCCCATCTTCTGAGCAACCTCCCCATGATCCGTTATAGAATGAGCCAATACTATATGACCTTGCTTAACCATAGTTTTTGCAAGAAATTGCCCATAATTGCCAAATCCAACTATACCAATCTTCAAATGATTATTAGTTTCAAAGGCTTCACTTTCCTTGGATTCATTATCAAAATGCTGGGCAGCATCAAATGCTTTAATCTTCAGATATCTGAGAAGGGAACTATGTTCTCCATTTTGTTTCTTCCTAACAGAAAACAGAGAAGTTGATCTACTGTAGGATATTTGTGTTGGCATCAAGGGCTGTTTGACACCAAAGCAAGGATGTGAAGACTGAAAACAACTAGCTAAAGGTTTAACTGAGGCAGCCATGCATTGAAATTCAGACATCTCCAAGCTTTTGGTGTACTTGTACTGACAAATCGAGCCCTTAGATTTCATGACACAGATAGGAACGTAATGCAGCTTATGCTTCTAGAACACCTATTATTCATGGTTAATCCAAAGTCAAGCTTTTCCATTGGCAAACAAAGCCCTGCAATTTCACCAATACAAGACAAATTTCTTACCAGCAAAATATTTGATGGTGACAAGTCAAGCTGCATGTACTGAACCTCAAAACCTTTAAGACCAACAGGAAATATGTAAACTAACTCTTCTTTATAAAAATTCTAGCATCACCCTGCATCGATTAACAAGATAAAACCCTCAACGGTGTTAAAGTACAAAAGCTTCGGAAGGTTAAATAATAAAATGCTTAAAACCCTGACAGATACTCCGGAGTGTCCAGAATCGTAATATCCAAAATATTAATTCATTCGGTATACTTTTACTTACTAGGGGACATTATCATTTAAAAAACCCTATCACAGAGGATTCACCTAATAACTGTAGAGAGATTGTCTGATACATCAATTGGTTTACAGGGTATTAACGTCTCATTCCATGATTTACTGATCTGCATACTTATCTGCTCGAAAGCAGCTTACAGGGTATTAACGTCTCATTCCATGATTCACTGATCTGCATACTTATTGGGTCGAAAACAGCTAAAAAAAAGTTGAATTTTCATTAGAAGAATTGCGTTTTATATGTTTATATCCACTGATCATCAAATGATATCTTACGGCTGGAAAATCTATACATCAATAAAAGAGGCTTACAACAGAAAACTTTAAATATTCATTGGAAAAAATTATACATACACAGAAAAATCTTAAAATTAATTCTGCGCTTGTCCATATGAGGTCCACCGCACAACCCTTGATCAGTGCCTGCACAGTCCACAAATTACTAAATAAAAAAATTATAATAGAATGGACACCTGTGCTTACATAGATGTTTTAAACCCGTCCTTAAATGCTCCGAAGCTCAAAAAATCACATTTCATAAAAATTTAAAATAGAAACATGTATCCTACGCTTGAAAGGCCAAATCCTTCAACAAAGTATTCTGTTCTGAAAATGACTGACGCATGCCTTGAACTCCAAAAAGTAGTAATGAGTTAAGATTACTTAGGGCGGCATGCCTATAAATTCAAGGAAAACGAGGAATGTTCAAACACCAAAAGCAGGGTAGCTCAGGGCAAAAGCCTTTAATTCAACACAATACTCCAAAAAAAAACGAAATTTAATCTGTAAAATTCAAAATAACCTTATTTTGAAGCAAAAGATCACAAATTTGACGGGTCATGCCTGCCACATTAATTTCCAAAGAGATGAAAAATTAAAAAACACCTAACTTTAGAAGCAGTTTATATGTACAGAGAGATTTTTGACAGTTAAATGTCAAATGCTAAGCAAAAATAGTTAAATTTCACAGAGTAGACTGATAGTAGTTAATGTATGAAATGCACTTCTGATCAGCAACAATCTGCTCTTGTTACTTGATATTGGCCTTACAACTGAACAGGTCTATCAATAGCAAATTACAAGGATCTGCATCCAGCAACATTTGCACAACTTCTCTCATGGAAGGCCGCAAAGCTGGCAGTTTATGTGTGCAAGACACTGCAATTTTCAAGACCTGGATCATTTGATCCTTAAATGACTTGGAAATTTTTGAGTTGAGAACAACAATTAAATCTTCGCTCTTAAGGAATTTGCCTGAAGTCCAAGAAACAATATTCTTGTTCTCCCCAAATTCTGTTTCAATGGGCCCCCTGCCAGTTATGAGCTCCAGCAGAACCACACCAAAACTGTAAACATCGCTCTTTTCGGTAACCTTCAAGGAGTATGCATATTCTGAAAAGTATATAAACATGGCACCATTCAGGTTTCATACGTTTGCAGAAGATGTCAACGCAATGCATGCTAATGAATTTAGAGATCAAGGACTGCAAAACCTAAAAACACACCAGTGGAGGGCAAAAAGCTGTGTGTGTAAACATCGGAGAGAAAATGGAATACATGTGGCAGAAAAAATAGTAAAGAAACTTACGAGGAGCGATGTAATTGTGAGTGCCTGCAAAAACGGTGGTTGAATCCCCTCCTCTGTTGCAAGCTTGAAGAACTTTTGCAACACCAAAATCAGCAATCTTGGCCTCATAAAATTGATCCAGCAAGATATTGGTAGACTTGACATCTCTGTGCATAATTGCAGGGGAGCAATCATGATGAAGATAAGCCAATCCATGAGCTGCCCCTAATGCAATCTTGTGGCGTGATGGCCAATCCAGATCATTATGGCTATGCAAAGCTTCAAACAGGTTCCCATTGGGCATGTATTCATACACCAGCAGATTTGAATGACTGTTGGACAGATAACAATAGAGCTTCACAATGTTTTTGTGCCGAATGGTCCCCAATGTTTCAACTTCTGCCTTTGCCAATCGATGGTCATGGTCTCTGTAAATGTTCTCATTTTTGTTATTGTAGGAATTGTAGGAATTCTTCTTATTTTTGTCCATGTAGATATCGTCCATACCCATTTTGGTGGATGTCCACAGATGCTTCACTGCTACAGTTTCATTGTTGGGTATGTCAACGCGATAAACCTTACCGGATGCTCCGCTCCCAATCACATTTTCTCTCCTTTCAGTAAAAAAAACCCTGGAAATATCTTCCACATCGAAGCTCAAGTTATGAAAAGCTATAAGTCTCCATGATGGATTTTCCTTTTTCTCCAGTGAAACTGCCTGGTATTGAAGGGACCGCCGGAAAAGTATCAGTCCAATGGCGGATGTTAACATCGCTGCACCTGCAATTAGACCGGCGGCCGATTTCTCGCAAGATTTATGACACTTAGAGATTTACAGGAGCCAATTTCATCTGGAATGGATCCTTCCAGCATATTTTCTTGCAAATACAGAGCATTCAACTGACTCAACCTCCCGATTTCCTTTGGCAATGGACCTGTAAACTGATTGTTATTCGCTTCAATTCTGACCAATTGTACCGCCATGCCAATCTCTGTCACCAAGTTGCAAATCCGCGAAACTAAATGAAACGCCCAAACCGTTTGGGTAACCCTTTGCATCAACGGTTGAAATTGTTGCAATCGTCTAACATATAATCGTGTGGCTTACAAGATGACAGGTAACCAGGGAGGGGAGTTGATTTCAGAGAGAAATGCCTTATGGCGTAATTATTTATTTATATGATGACATGGATTTCTCCTCTGAGCTCGAAAAAATAGGTCTTAACAACTCGATACACATTTCATAGTTTTCATATCTCAAATTTTTTTTGACTCTATTACTACTCTGTAGTGCTATCATTATTATTGAGTACTGTTAGTACTACATGTCAATTAGTTATTTCACATCGTTCAGTTCTATCCTGCATTCTTTCCATTCTAGTTTCTAATTTTTCATTTGCATGTCAATGTGTAAGGTTTGGATTTTTTTATGTGAAACCCTATTTGGATTGTATGAATGAAACCACATCCAAATCCTCTCATGGCGCCTATAGTTCGAATTGAGCTTATTGGAGGTGAGATTATAGAGTCCTATGATGAGTACCTAGCTCTTTTCGAGGAGGCTTGGTGGTGTTATTTCATTCAAAGTCTCGAGGGATACGATAGTGATGTGGGTTAAGCTTTTTATTCCACTTACAATGGCCGAAAGGCCAAGTTTAGTGACATTGAAATGTGAGTAGATGTAAGCTTTAACATTGTAGCAACACATCTTCATCACTCTTCATATTGATGCTGAGAACTAATCCAAAATCACCCTGTGCATTACATTCCTTAGAAAGAGTTTTTGGTATCAAAGAACTGCAATTATAATTTTAAAGGTATGCCTATTTAGTCTCTCAAAACCAAATGGAATTATTTGCATTATTTTATTAGGCGCTTTATCACCTGTGAGGATAAATACAAGCTAGTTTTTATGTATCATTTCCACTTGCTAATGGTGGTTCTTGGTTTTAAGCTCGATCTCTCATTTTATTTACATAATATTCAGTCTAAGATGGCTAAATTCTACCAAGTCAAGCGTAAAAACCTCGAGCGGTCCTTATTTCATCATGAGTTAATTTGCTTTTGTGTTAAGCACCAATTTTTTAAATCAGGAGATTCCGAGAAATCATTCCTTCACTAGAATGGTTTCAAAAAAGCTCAGGTTAATGACTCTCGATAAGGTCCATGTAGGGTTTCGACACATTCTCGAACTGCCAGCCTGATACCTTCTAAGTCTCATGACGTTGATGATTTTCATCCTGATAACTTGTTCCGTTCAAATGCGCCATATTTATCTGATGAAAATAGGTTCAAAACCCTTGTTTCGACACCTTCTCGTGTAACGTGAAGCATGGAGAGGAAAAAAGGGTTTCAACACATTGAACTAGAATCCAATTTCAAATATGATGTCAAGCCATCCCTCTCACACCATAATATCCATTCTATAACTACAAAGAAGGAAGAAAATAGTCAGCCATGTCCTAACCTCCAACCTTGAGTTAAGAGTAAATAGACAGCTCGAAGGTTATCTCAGGCACCACAAAATAGAGGAAAGAAAGTCCCCACAAAAAGTCCATGTTGATGTTGAGTATCTTGATGAGACTATGTCAAAGAAAAATAAGCCCCAACTAAGCCATAATTATGAGTTTGTTGATGATAATACTACAACCTCAAAGGATGATAATAATTGTGATAATTATTGTCAATACAAGGCTGAAAATGATAGATGTACTGAGAGTATGTATTTGTAGCAATGCTATATTGTTATGATTCCCTATTTGGAGCATAAAATAGCTTGCTTGTTGAATGAGTTCAGAGTTTAAGTGTTGGAAGATTTACTATTTCATAGAAATTGTTATGGTTATCTAAATCTTGCCTCTACGTAGTTAGTATTAGGTAATTATTTAGATATGCATTTGAATCTAATTCTTGATGTGAAACATGAAAGCAAGTACAAAAGATTCTGTATTTGTTTATAGGATCAAAGGATTGCAACTATTGTAGTTTTCTATATTTCATAGAATTTTGCATAAAGTTTTATCAAAGTTTAAATTATAATTTCATTTATAATTTAAAATTAGTAATTTATTTTGCATCTAGAATATGATTATTGTACAAACATAATATCATTTATTCTTTATTATTATCACTAGTTACAATTGTTCTGGTTTCTTTTCTTTTATATCATATTTCTTGTATAATGTTTCTATTATTTATTACTATACATAGTGTTGTACATTAATTATTAACTCTATTCATGTATCATATCATATTATTTAGCTTGTAGGTGTAACAATATAAAATATTAGCTCTCTATTCATGTATATATAACTTTAGGATAATGATAGGGCATCCCCCATTCTCTTTCCTTCACAAGAGGAAGAGAATCCCAGGCTAATAGAGCCTCTAAACCTGTTGGGAGTGACTACCCAAGTACATTAGGTTATTTGAATAAGTTTGATTTGGGTCACTTCTCCTTGTTGACATATGGTCCAAAAGGCCCGCCAACAAGTGTTTCCATATATAACTTTTTTATTTTACCATTTTGATGGCCCTCATTATTGCAGCCACAATGTTGTAACTCTAATGGTTTCAACTTTAATTAATCAACCCAAGGTTTGTAGGTTTGTAGAAACTTAAGAGGGGTCAACACTGCATGTGAAATATGCACTATCTTCTTCCTCTATCAATTCTTATATAGGTGAGAGGTGTTGGAGTGAAGTCTACATGAACTTAAAATGGGGTAAATTGTCAAACTAACTATGCTAGAGGATAGTAAATTTGCTGAAATAACTTGTAGAAATGAAATGGCACACACCATTCTATTTGCAACAAATAAAAATAACACCTTTTTGGAAATAAAGGAATTGAAAACCTAAAACCTAAGTTGCACAAAATAGCACTCAATTTTTTTTGGTAAAAGCATCTATAGGAAACTCTGTAAGGTCTCTATGCTTCTAAATTCCACCATCAACATCCTAGACATGTTTTAATACATCGAAGAGACTAAAGCACATATTTATTATTGAGCTCGGAAAGAGAAATCGATTGTTTCCGGATTGCTACAAGATTCCTTGTTTTACTTCAAGAAGAGTCCAGTGAGCACGTAAAATACATAGAATGAAAACCTAAGATGAATAAGGGAGGTAGCAATGATGAAGAATGGTGTTATTCAACTAGTAAAGGCCTAGGAAAACCTAAACCAAGTTTTATCAACACAAAATCAATCTTGGTCTATCTCTTGTAACCGTGATATTAGTTGCATAGTAAAATAGTAAATTGTAAAATTTATAATAAAAAAGGAAATACAATGAAAAATAGGTAAATATGCATTAATAAGTGATATGATTGATCAAGAAGGATGAATACTTGTGTAAATGACTTGCAAATAACATTTTCTCAAGAAACTACCTACTTAATCATGCATAAAACCATTAAATTGTAATTTCCAGAAATGCTAATGTTAAAAGATAAACAAGAAAAATGAAAAGTATAACATCAAGAGAAGTACAAGAGAGATCAAAGATCCTAGCGTGGGCACAACCCAAGTATTTTGAGAATCCTTGAAGAATAACCAAGCTAATTGCCAAAACAAGTCACTTATTCCATTAAATGAAAATATGTTCTTACATTACATTGTTGCAAACCTTGCTTTGGAATACTTAAAAAAGTCCAATTGTGTTTCTCTACTCGCTATTATAGTGATACCTCTAAGGCCAATTTGAATCTATTATTTATACATAAAGTGGGGGAAAACATATTTTAGAGGACGACTACATTTCCCTTTAAAAATCCTAAAAGTACGATCCCAATTCCTAGATCTAGATCACGAAATAGGAGGAGCCATTAAATTCTATCAGTTATTTAATTTCAAGTGTTCATGCTAAAGGGTGCAACTCCCTAAAATCTCTCAAGTGCTAGATTCCTTATAATATTCTCTATATCTTTGTCAATTCTGCATAATAAACATATTAAGGCACATAAATCATGAAAACCACATTGAATCATCTAGGAACTCACTCTCCTAAGAAAATATACCATTAAGGGCAAAATGTGGGGTCAAACATCATTCTATGTGCATAGGAATGGATTGATGGACCTTATTTTACCTATTTTGGAGGCCCATCAAACCCCCCTATTGGAATTTTTTCTCATCCTTGAGCAAATCAATTTTTGTCTCTTCTCCATTCTTATTCATTCAACTCTCTGATTGTTAACTTGATGTCCAAGGCAAATCTAGTTGTGGTTACCCTTACTAGATAAAAGCTTGCATTATACTCTATATCCTTGCACACTCAAAATTATTGTTCTTGACTTTGATGCTCTTGTAGCCTTAGCAATAGAGGAGTATTGAACTTGAGTCTTGTCCACTGAACCCCGAGCCTTTGTTGGTGCTCTTATATGTAGGGTTTCTTGCTAGTGCTATTTGTAGTCTATTAGGAGAGTGATGCTCCCTTATCTTCATGTTATGAGACAAGCCTTTCCATATTCTATGGCAAGCTTATGAACTTTCTTCTCCCAATAGTTTAAAGGTGTCATGAAAATATAGGGTATCTTATCCCTATGTTTCTTCCAAATATCTTGTACCTTAGGTTCCTATGAAAGAATGGCATGGGATAATGTAAGTGTTGAAGGGGATTTTTGTTGTGGTGCGATCGAGAGTGGCTCCTTCAATTCCCTTTGCAATGTCATTTTTACTTCTTGTACTCTAATATCCTCATGTCTTAACCAAGATGTTAGCACCAATAGTTGTGCATCCCCCAAGTAAGGATTGGGGTCCCATATGGACATATAAAAGAAGAAAAGGTTATGCATATAGAATTTAGCCAATTTTTCCTTGTCCTCCATGTTGCATTCTTGGTAGAAGTATATGAAGTGTTTAGTTTCTTGCAAATATATGATGCCTCTTTGAGATATTTGCTTAATTTTTAACTCACACCATTTCTCTTTTGCAAACAATGACTATGCTTTATATGCCTACCTACAGTTGAAAACTTCCAAAGAAAGGTGTGCCATGGGTCCTAAGGATGTTTTCATTTTTACAATTTGAGCATATTTTAATATTAATAATTCTTATGTCTGATGTAATTAATTACTTAGGTGTTTATTTTCTCTCTAGAGGTGCCCTCTTTTGTTAGGTTCTTCCATTCTTATGAGGGAAATTTCCTCCCTCATTTTTTTGACTTCATCTTCTATGCTAGTGATATCATCCACTCTTTTATCCTATGTAATCCTCTTCTATATTTGTGTTTATACTTTGGCCTTCTCTACCTCAATCATCATGATGACACACTAAATTTGTAGGCATCAATCTTCGTAACGAAGGAGCGTCAACCATTAATGTACAGGGAAAGAAGGAAGGTAGCTTCCTTGGTGCAGACTATATTGTATCTTTTTTGGCCTCTTATAGTTCAAAATGTTGTTATTGTAGCTAGATAGGATGACATTGTACTTGGATATGTTGCTCCTATAGCTTCTATGCTTTCTTGGGAAGTACTATCATCTTTTCTTATGGCACCTCGGTTTCTAGTTCCTCTAGCTTTGGAATGCCATGCATTTACCCTTGCTACTACTATTTCATTCGGGGCTAGGTGTCTCTTCTGTTGTAATAGGAGTAGGAGAGGGAGATTGAAGTTTTCCACTAAATGTGATTATAATGCTCTTTCTCCTTGTACATATAATCTATTGGGTGAGCTTACTCACCTTTAGTGTGGCAGGGGTACTTGAACCTGTCGAGGTAGTTGTTGTTTATTTTCCTCTCCCTTAAAGGTGTTTTTTTCATTTGTTTTAAGGGGCTAGATATTGCATTCATTTTTATCCTTTTAGATGTATTATTTTTCAACCTACTGGGGCTTCCAGAAATTCCTATCTATCCATATCTGCAAATTCAACCCAAGAAATCAAACATTGCAAGTCTTTTAGTGCATCTGTTACAATCAATTTGAGCAAGCCACGATGGGATACATAGTTTTACTTTCTTTCCTTTACCTTAGTACTCATATCCCTCAAAGAATGTAGGAGAAATTAAAATGGAATTCTCAGTAGTTCAAAAGTTGGGAGGTGGGCTTGGAATATTAGCTCATACAACAACCTGAATTGGTAAGCATAGACTATGCTTAACCTACCCTCATATGAGATATATTCAAGGATGTGGTATGCCACATCATCCCAAGGATCAAGTAGGATTTCCCTCCTCACTCCATTTTTATCTTCATCAAGTTGTTAATATTATAGAAAGAATCCCTTCTTGACAGTGACAACTTCCTTCCTTTCCTCCTTGTTCCACTAGAGCCCCTTGGGGAGAGCTGTGATTCTACTTAGTAAGTCCTCATTTATGTAAATTACTAACCACTTGATTGCAGTAAAAAAAACTCCTATCCTTTAGGGTTCTGTATGTCCATGGAAAAATCCATTTCCACCTTATCATCAAAACCCTATAGTCTTTTAATAAACCATAACAATTGAGAATTTTCAAATATGGTGACATCTTTAGGGTGTTGGTAAATAGTACTACTATTAGTGGGCTCTTCCCCCCATTTTTCCCTCATAGTGTTCACTCAGGAAGGTTTTAAAAATCATTTTAAAACACACCGAGTGGTTTCCTTAGTATAACTACAAAATACCTGGTCAACCTAAAAACATTTCTCTCTTAGTATGAAATTTT
Source organism: Pinus taeda (assembly GCA_000404065.3). Lineage (NCBI taxonomy): Eukaryota > Viridiplantae > Streptophyta > Pinopsida > Pinales > Pinaceae > Pinus > Pinus taeda. The sequence continues at coordinate 117,613 of APFE030908756.1, read as the reverse complement.
AGAGAGAAGGTGGTGTGATTGTGTTGCTACACGAAACATGGATTCCTATTGCAACAATTTTATGGTTTTTTTTTAATGGAAAAAAACAGCACAATCTTGACTCTATACTTCCATCAACCAAGCATCAAAATATGAAAAAATAAAATTGGTGAGCCTCCTTTCTTTCCACTTCCAATTTGACACAGAAATAGAAAACTCTCTTATTCAGAGCTTGAGCCTAGTTAACAACATGTTATACAAACTAAGAAATTTCTATAGTAGAGATATTGGTAAGAATTTCAGAGGCTATTCAGGGGGCTCCAACCTCTTTAACACATGTAAGGAGATCACTCAGAGAAATTTGACATTGTATTTGTTGTAGTGTTTTCTTCTCAATGATGTGTGAAAAGAACCCACTTAAAATTGTGGATGATAAACAATCCCAACAATATAAATGAATGTGAAACATTGTAGAGCTACAGCTATTGATAGAAGCAAAACCTGCCAAAATTATGATCTATGTTGCAATCATAGTTAAACAATGAAAGAAATAGTAATAACTCCAAAACATCCAATGGAAACCAGATTTGTAAAGAATAATTTTATAATAACACCTGTGAAGAGAATAAATAAATGTTAAGAGTCCCCCTCTATGGGATGGGTTCTTGGCTATCCTCAAATGTCTTAAACTTTTGTAGAGTCTCTCTCCTCTATAATGCATAAACGGAGCAAAAATATGGTGCGTGACAATAAAAATAGTCATAGTTACAACAATAAGTGCGCCAATGAAATTGTCAAAAGTGAAATAATGAATGGAAACCCCTCATATTGTATAAAAAAAATATAGAGATAATCTGAATAGTGGATATAAAATATTATTATCCATACTTGGAATTACCTTGGAATTTTATTATGTTTGTGGGAGGAAAAACATATTTGAATTTTATTTAGAAATAATAAATAAATAAATGATTTATATATTATCTCAATGAATTAGTTAAGGAATAATAAACAAATAATGATTTATTTAATTATTCCTAAGGGATTTGATCAATTTTAATAAACGATAGTAACTAATTAATGATTAATAGTTATTCTTAGAGAAAAAAAGGAAAAATAATGATTTATCTGTTTATTTTTCATGATTGGGTCAAATTTAACAAGGAATAATAATAAAACGATGGTTACATTAATTATTCCTAGAAGAAAATCAAATAAATACGATTTATTTAATTATTTTTCATGGGTTTAACTATAAATTATTTAATAAAGGTGGTTTATTAGGTAATTTCTCACAGTGAAAGCAATTTTACTATGGTAAAATTGGCATTACATGGTATACTTCGATCCATCTAGTAAATTAGGCTAGATGATCAATTTTTTGGTGATAATAGATTGCTCCCCAATTTACGAATGTTAGAAGAAAAAAGTATGACTGAAGTACATTGTAAAGACACAATCACTTAGACAAGAGACAGTAGTCAAGGAGAGAGAGAGAGAGAGAGAGAGAGGAAATAAGAGTAAATAGATAGCTCGAAGGTTATCTTAGGCACAACAAAACAGAGGAAATAAAGTCCCCACAAAATAAGTCCATGTTGATCTTGAGTATCGTGATGAGACTATGTCAAAGAAAAATAAGCCCCAACCACGCCATAATTATGAGTTTGTTGATGATAATACTACAACCTCAAAGGATGATAATAATTGTGATAATCATTATCAATACACGACTGAAAATGATAGATGTACTGAGAGTATGTATTTGTAGCAATTCTATATTGTTATGATTCCCTATTTGGAGCATAAAATCACTTGCTTGTTGAATGATTTCAGAGTTTAAGTCTTGGAAGATTTACTATTTCATAGAAATTGTTATGGTTATTTAATCTTGCCTTGATCCAGTTAGTATTAGGTAATTATTTAGATATGCATTTGAATCTAATTCTTGATGTGAAACATGAAAGCAAGTACAAAAGATTATGTATTTGTTTATAGGATCAAAGGATTGCAATGATTGTAGTTTTCTATATTTCATAGAATTTTGCATAAAGTTTTATCAAAATTTAAATTATAATTTCATTTATAATTTAAAATTAGTAATTTATTTTGCATCTAGAATATGATTATTGTATAAACATAATATCATTTATTCTTTATTATTATCACTAGTTACAATAGTTATGGTTTCTTTTCTTTTGTATCATATTTCTTGTATAATGTTTCTATTATTTATTACTATACATAGTATTGTACATTAATTATTAACTCTATTCATGTATCATATCATATTATTTAGCTTGTAGGTGTAACAATATAAAATATTAGCTTTAGGTTCATGTATATATAACTTTAGGATAATGATAGGGCATCCAACATTCTCTTTCCTTCACAAGAGGAAGATAATCCCAGACTAATAGAGCCTTTAAACCCGTTGGGAGTGACTACCCAAGTACATCAGGTTATTTGAAGAAGTTTGATTTGGGTCACTTCTCCTTGTTGACATATGGTCCAAAAGGCCCGTCAACAAGTCTTTCCATATATAACTTTTTTATTTTACCATTTTGATGGCCCTCATTATTGCAACCACAATGTTGTAACTCTAATCGTTTCAACTTTAATTAATCAACCCAAGGTTCGTACAAACTTAAGAGGGGTCAACACTGCATGTGAAATATGCACTATCTTCTTCCTCTATCAATTCTTATATAGGTGAGAGGTGTTGGAGTGAAGTCTAGATGAACATAAAATGGGGTAAGTTGTCAAACTAACTATGCTAGAGGATAGTAAATTTGCTGAAATAACTTGTAGAAATGAAATGACACACACCATTCTATTTGCAACAAATAAAAATAACACTTTTTTGGAAATAAAGGAATTGAAAACCTAAAACCTAAGTTGCAGAAATGGATTGTTTCCGGATTGCTACAAGATTCCTTGTTTTGCTTCAAGAAGAGTCCACTGAGCACGTAAAATACATAGAATGAAAACCTAAGATGAATAAGGGAGGTAGTAATGATGGAGAATGGCGTTATTCAACTATTAAAGGCCTAGGAAAACATAAACCAAGTTTTATCAACACAAAATCAATCTCGGTCTATCTCTTGTAATCGTGATATTAGTTGCATAGTAAAATAGTAAATTGTAAACTTTATAATCAAAAAGGAAATACAATGAAAAAATACGTAAATATGCATTAATAAGTGATATAATTGATCAAGAAGGATGAATTCTTGTGTAAATGACTTGCAAATAACATTTTCTCAAGAAACTACCTACTTAATCATGCATAAAACCATTAAATTGTAATTTCCAGAAATGCTAATGTTAAAAGCTAAACAAGAAAAATGAAAAGTATAACATCAAGAGAATTACAAGAGTGATCAAAGATCCTAGGGTGGGCACAACCCAAGTATTTTGAGAATCCTTGAAGAATAACCAAGCTAAAATAAGTCACTTATTCCATTAAATGAAAATATGTTCTTACATTACATTGTTGCAAACCTTGCTTTGGAATACTTAAAAAGTCTAATTGTGTTTCTCTACTCGCTGTTATAGTGATACCTCTAAGACCAATTTGAATCTCTTATTTATACATAAAGTGGGGGAAAACATATTTTAGAGGAGGGCTACATTTCCCTTTAAAAATCCTTAAACTAAGATCTCAAGTCCTAGATCTAGATCACAAAATAGGAGGAGCCATTAAATTCTATGAGTTAGTCAATTTTAAGTGTTCATGCTAAAGGGTGCAAGTCCCTAAAATCTCTCAAGTGCTAGATTCCTTATAATATTCTCTATATCTATGTCAATTCTGCATAATAAACATATTAAGGCACATAAATCATGAAAACCACATTGATTCATCTAGGAACTCACTCTCCTAAGAAAATATACCATTAAGGGCAAAATGTGGGGTCAAACATCATTCTATGTGCATAGGAATGGATTGATGGACCTTATAATTTACCTATTTTGGAGGCCCATCAAACCCCCTATTGGGATTTTTTCTCATCCTTGAGCAACTCAATTTTTATCTCTTCTCCATTCTTATTCACTCAAATCTATGATTGTTAACTTGATGTCCAAGGCTAATCTAGTTGTGGTTACCCCTGCTAGATAAAAGCTTGCATTATACTCTATATCCTTGCACACTCGAAATTGTTGTTCTTGACTTTGATGCTCCTGTAGCCTTAGCAATATAGGAGTATTGAACTTGAGTCTTGTCCATTGAACCCCGAGCCTTTGTTGGTGCTCTTATATGTAGGGTTTCTTGCTAGTGCTATTTGTAGTCTATCAGGAGAGTGATTCTCCCTTATCTTCATGTTGTGAGACAATCCTTTCCATATTCTATGGCAAGCTTATGAACTTTCTTCTCCCAATATTTTAAAGGTGTCATGAAAATATAGGGTATCTTATACCTATGTTTCTTCCAAATATCTTCTACCTTAGGGTCCTATGAAAGAATGGCATGGGATGATGTAAGTGTTGAAGGGGATGGTTGTTTTGGTATGATCAAGAGTGGCTCCTTCAATTCCCTTTGCAATGTCATTTTTACTTCTTCTACTCTAATATCCTCATGTCTTAACCAAGATGTTAGCACCAGTAGTTGTGCATCCCCCAAATAAGGATTGGGGTCCCATATGGACATATAAAAGAGGAAAAGGTTATGCATATAGAATTTATCCAATTTTTCCTTGTCCTCCATGCTACATCCTTGGTAGAAGTATATGAAGTGTTTAGTTTCTTGCAAATATATGATGCCTCTTTGAGCTATTTTCTTAATTTGCAACTCACGCCATTTCTCTTTACAAACAATGACTATGCCTTAGATGTCTACCTACAGTTGAAAACTTCCAAAGAAAGGTGTGCCATGGGTCCTAAGGATGTTTTCATTTTTACAATTTAAGCATATTTTTATTTTAACAATTCTTGTGTCTGATGTAATTAATTACTTAGGTGTTTATTTTCTCTCTAGAGGTGCCATCTTTTGTTATGTTCTTCCATTCTTATGAGGGAAATTTCCTCCCTCATTTTTTTGACTTCATCTTCCATGCTAGTGATATCATCCACTCTTTTATCCTAGGTAATCCTCTTCTATATTTGTGTTTATACTTTGGCCTTCTCTACCTCAATCATCATGATGACACACTAAATTTGTAGGCGTCACTCTTCATAACGTCCCTACAGAAGGAGCGTCAACCATTAATATATAGGGAAAGAAGGAAGGTGGCTTCCTTGGTGCAAACTATATTGCAGTTTTTTCGGCCTCTTATAGTTCAAAATGTTGTTATTGTAGCTAGATAGGATGATATTGTACTTGGATATGTTGCTCCTATAGCTTCTATGCTTTCTTGGGAAGTACTATCATCTTTTCTTATGGCACCTCGGTTTCTAGTTCCTCTAGCTTTGGAAGGCCATGCATTTACCCTTGCTACTACTCTTTCATTCGGGGCTAGGTGTCTCTTCTGTTGTAATAGGAGTAGGAGAGGGAGATTGAAGTTTTCCACTAAATGTGATTATAATGCTCTTTCTCTTTGTACATACAATCTATTGGGTGAGCTTACTCACCTTCAATGTGGCAGGGGTACTTAAACCTGTCGAGGTAGTTGTTATTTTTTTTCCTCTCCCTCAAAGGCATTTTTTTCATTTGTTTTAAGGGGCTAGATATTGCATTAATTTTTATCCTTTTAGAGGTATTATTTTTCAACCTACTGGGGCTTCTAGAAATTCCTATCTATCCATATCTACAAATTCAACCCAAGAAATCAAACATTGCAAGTCTTTTAGTGCATCTGTTACAATCAGTTTGATCAAGCCATGATGGGATACATAGTTTTACTTTCTTTCCTTTACCTTAGTACTCATATCCCTCAAAGAATGTAGGAGAAATTGGAATGGAATTCTCAGTAGTTCAAAAGTTGGGAGGTGGGCTTGGAATCTTAGCTCATACAACAACCTGAATTGGTAAGCATAGACTATGCTTAACCTACCCTCATAGGAGATATATTTAAGGATGTGGTATGCCACATCATCCCAAGGATCAAGTAGGATTTCCCTCCTCACTCCATTTTTATCTTCATCGAGTTGTTAATATTATAGAAAGAATCCCTTCTTGACAGTGACAACTTCCTTCCTTTCCTCCTTGTTCCACTAGAGCCCCTTGGGGAGAGCTGTGATTCTACTTAGTAAGTCCTCATTTATGTAAATTACTAACCACTTGATTGCAGTAAAAAACTCCTATACGTCCATGGAAAAATCCATTTCCACCTTATCATCAAAACTCTATAGTCTTTTAATAAACCATAACAATTGAGAATTTTCAAATATGGTGACATCTTTAGGGTGTTGGTAAATAGTACTACTATTAGTGGGCTCTTCCTCCCATTTTTCCCTTGTGGTGTTCACTCAAGAAGGTTTTAAAAGTCATTTTAAAACACACCGAGTGGTTTCCTTCTTATAACTACAAAATACGTGGTCAACCTAAAAACATTTCTCTCTTGGTATGAAATTTTAGAGAGAAGGTGGTGTGATTGTGTTGCTACACGAAACATGGATTCCTACTGCAACAATTTTATGGTTTTTCTTAATGGACAAAAACAACACAATCTTGACTCTATACTTCCATCAACCAAGCATCAAAATATGAAAAATAAAATTGGTGAACCTCCTTTATTTCCACTTACAATTTGACACAGAAATAGAAAACTCTCTTATTTAGAGTGTGAGCCTAGTTAACAACATGTTATACAAACTAAAAAATTTCTATAGTAGAGGTATTGGTAAGAATTTCAGAGGCTATTCAGGGGGCTCTAACCTCTTTAACACATGTAAGGAGATCACTGAAAGAAATTTGGCATTGTATTTGTTGTAGTGTTTTCTTCTCAATGATGTGCGAAAAGAACCCACTTAAGATTGTGGATGATAAATAATCCCAACAATATAAATGACTGCTAAACATTGTAGATCTGCAGCTATTGATAGAAGAAAAACCTACCAAAATTATGATCTATGCTGCAATCATAGTTAAACAGTGAAAGAAATAGTAATAACTCCAAAACATCCAATGGAAACCAGATTTGTAAAGAATAATTTTATAATAACACCTGTGAAGAGAACAAATAAATGTTACCAGTCCCCCTCTATGGGATGGGTTCTTGGCTATCCTCAAATGTCTTAAGCTTTTGTGGAGTTTCTCTCCTCTATAATGCATAAACCCAACAAAAATATGGTGTGTGACAATGAAAATAATCATAGTTACAACAATAAGTGCGCCAATGAAAATAGTCAAAAATGAATAATGAATGGAAAACCCTCATATTTATAACAAAATATAGAGTTATCCTCGAATAGTGAGCAATAATAAAATATTATTGATCCCATTCTTGGAATTACCACTTGGAATATTTTATTATGTTTGTTTAGGCGTGAAAAAGTATTTGAACTTTTATTTAGAAATAATAAATAAATAAATGATTTATTTATTATCTCAATGAATTAGTTAAGGAATAATAAACAAATAATGATTTATTTAATTATTCTTAAGGGATTTGATCAATTTTAACAAATGATAGTAATTTATTAATGATTAATAGTTATTCTTAGAGAAAAAAGGAAAAATAATGATTTATCTGTTTATTTTTCATGATTGGGTCAAATTTAACAAGGAATAATAATAAAATGATGGTTACATTAATTATTCCTAGAAGAAATTCAAATAAATAGCGATTTATTTAATTATTCTTCATGGGTTTAACTATAAATTATTTAATAAAGGTGGTTTATTAGGTAATTTCTCACAATGAAAGCAATTTTACTATGGTAAAATTGGCTTTACATGGTATACTTCGATCCATCTAGTAAATTAGGTTAGATGATCAATTTTTTGGTGATAACAGCTTGCTCCCCAATGTATGAGTGTTAGAAGAAAAAAGTATGACTGAAGTACATTGTAAAGACACAATCACTTAGACAAGAGACGGTAGTCAAGGAGAGAGAGAGAGAGAGAGAGAGAGAGAGAGAGAGAGAGAGAGAGAGAGACCAATGAAGCTCAAGCTGAGAGAGGATAGTGACAAAGGGTGTGAGACTATTACAAGTCTCCTTTTATGTTTTGGTACTCGACCTCAATGACACAGGGGAGGCATACCCATATCCACCGAGATAACTTAGTACAAAAATAATGGCTTGCCCAGAAATATGAAACTGAGCAATAAAGTACATGTTGAATGGTACATGACATGCTTGCATAACATAGCGAGAAAATGATACAATGTGTCCCATATACATAATGCACCTTGTGAAAACATGAGCCAGGAATGAATACAATAATATCTGACTACATGAGATACAAAGCCCCTTCCCACAAAAAATGGGTGGGAGGGAGGGTAGAACAACCAGAGAAGCCCTGCTGAACAAGGAAGGGCTCTACAAAACTTAATGGATAATCTAAAAGAGACGTGCAAGCTATGAACACTATGATTGATAGGAACCAAACCCATCAACTCCGCAGAACTGCATCCGAGGCTGTAGCATAGTAGGTATGCATCCAGGCATGTCAGGGGCTAACTGAAGGGCCACCTCTTCATGAGGTCTAAAAACATCTCACACACACTCGAATATCACTGGTACAATCTACTGCATCATTGGACCATCAAGTGTATGGATCATGAACATGAAATGACCAAGTCAAAGGGCAATAATGAGACCCTCTACTCGATCCAAGGCGTCGAACAAGAATGGAAGCTAGAACTAAGATACACCACCCTCTAGGCCATTCTTCTGGAATAAATGAGTTGATGTCGACAAGAATATGGCCCACGATAGATGAGGCAATGAGGATCCTCAACTAAAGCACAAGGGAAAATAGTAATGTGACTTATGGAGTGACACCAGGTATAATGGGTAAAGTGGGACTGAGGGACAAACATATGACTTCCCTTGTCAGAGCATAAAGTGCATGCTTGACCTCTTAGTAACTCACTCAACTCTGGAGGGGATGGGGATAATATGACTGGAGGCCAAAATGGGCAATACAGGATGGTATGCAAATGTGGATGGAATACTGTGACACAATATGATGGTACATGAAATAGACTCCAAGAATGCAAGGGTGACTCATTGCAGATGCTCTGAACAAGGGTGACTTGATGACGCTGCCACACAGACAAGGCCTGGTGGGGATTATGAAAACATGAGTAAATGATGGATACTCACGATGAAAATTGGAATATGGTACAACAAGTATTAAGAGTGGGCGGACCTCAAAGTACAAGTGTCTCTTTATGATGAAATTCAATTTTGAGAGGCGACGAAGTGACCCTTATTAGAAAAAAGGCTTCCTGGTGAAGTGTCAAATCATCAAGAACTGAGGAAGACCCATTATAGTGCTTGGTGAGAGCTTTCCAACAGTGGTGATGGTTTGTCAAACTAAGCTACAAAGCTCGTAGCAAATAAACCAACCATCGGAATCGAGATTTACAATTTTCAGTCTAGTTTCCCTACTGTCTAAAGATGGCCTTAATGCTTCTTGGAACGATGGTTCCTAGTGAAGAACTAAGGGAAGAGCAAAATGAGAATGAACTACTAGAGGAGGTCTAGGATCATCCTCACCCACTAAGTCAAACATGGGGACTATGTAGACATAGAGTAGAATATTTGAAGATATGGTATCAAACATCTACGATATGTGATGTGCATATGGCTTGCCAGGAAGGCTCGTAGGAAAACCTATCCAAGGAATGGGATGAAAATCAACCATACCTAGATCCAGCGGGATCTAGGCTGAGACTTAATTGAGAAGATGGCAAGGGGAAAACCATCATGCCTCCAATGATGGGATATTGATCTAGTTAAGTTATGGTATGTTCTATGCTTATAACAGTTTACTTATTTTTTCTTATTATGTTCCACAGATTAGCAATCACATGTACATAAAGTAAAGTGCAAATAGAACATTAAACGATCGACAGAAAATAAGCCAAGACAAGAGACACAAGATGTGGCGGCTAGCTAGGGACAAACCCCATAATGTGTGGGGAAACCCTTTGATCAAATCTTCCTTTATCTTCAATAATTCAGCAGAGAGAAATAGTACAATAAATCTGATGTATATTAGCAGTAGCAAACCCTAGATCAGCAGCATCAACATTAGCGGCTTCATCGTCAAGCTAGGGTAGACAATATCTCACAAACCGACTATCGGATTGGCTTGATTTCACCACCAGAAGTTGTAGTTTCCAAAGGAGGTTCAGATGAACCTACAACATAGTTCAGATGAGGAGATATTCTAGTCCACGCAGGTCAAAATTTACTTCTGTAGTTGCAGCTTCCTTCAAACTAGGGTAGTCGATATCTTGCAAACCGTCTGTCGGATTGACTTGATTCCACCACCAAAAGTTGAGGCTTTTAGAGGAGGTTCAGATGAACCTACAACACAGTTTAGATGAGGAGATCTTCTAGTCAACGTAGTTCAAACTTTACTTCTGTAGTTTCCGCTTCAGTTTCAACAGCTTCCAGCTTCACATGTGTGAGGGAGAGACCTTTTTCTGCGCAGTAGAGAAGAGACTCTTTTTTGCGTATTAGGGAGAGAGAGATGTGGTGAGATGAGTGAGTCCAAATGAGGAAAATTCTTCCTATCTTTATACATAATGTTGGTGATTGAATAGATGTGACTGTTGGGCTCCTAAGCCTACATGAGTTGTAGGTCGGCTTGATAATAATTCCATAATCAAAATAAGTTCATATCTCCATGAATGCATATCGGAATCGGATGATATTTATATCAATCCTACACCTCTCGACGAGAGGAATCTAAAAAAATATTATAATCCATGAATAAGATGACCGATATGAAGTTTTGCCCTAGTTGCCAATTTTAACAGTCCCTCTCAACTAGGGAGAACTTCATATGCAATTTGTCTATCGGTCGTTACTATTCATCCATCAAATGCACTACCCTATACAGCCTAACCCTTGCCCTACTTTGCTCTATTCTACCTGTTCTAATTTGTCTTGTTCTGCCCTATACTAATCTATATTGTTTTGCTCTATTCTGCTCTGCTCTTGCATTGTTCTGTTCTGCTTTGCTTTTGTCTGAATTATGAAGAAGAATAAATGATCAAGGATGTATCATACTGACTCAAAGTCAGTCTCAGAGTATGTACTACTAGTCCCAGACCAGAATCAACCGACCCAAAGTTAGCGTCATAGTATGTACAACTCCTACCACTGGTCCCAGACCAATAACATCCTCCACTGACTCAAAGTCGGTCTCAGACTGCATACCACTGGTCCCAGACCAGTCTCAACCGACCCGAAGTCAGCTTCATAGTAGGTATCACTCCTACCATTGGTACCAGACCAGTATCACAATCTCAAAGAGTGTACCACTGGTCCCAGACCAGTCTCAACCGACCCAAAGTCAGCGTCATAGTATGTAATACTCTCACTGGTCCCAAACCAGTATTGCACTGACATGAAGTTAGTCTCAGAGTATGTACCACTGGTCCCAGACTAGTCTCAACCGACCCGAAGTTAGTGTTATAGTATGGTACAACTCCTACAACTGGTCCTAAACTAGTATCATTGATCCTAGATCAATGGAGGTCATCCTAGCGTAGTGAGTACGGTAGATACAACAATGCATCCATCGGTACTACTATGGTCCCTAAGTTCATTTCCCTGCTCATTGATCAGATGAGAGGTACTTCCCATGAGTCCCAGACTGCATGGGTAGGATGCCTTGACAGGAAAACTAATCAATCCTGTCCTCATAGGAGAACACATCAATCCTGCTACAATCACCATGGAGAACACATCAATCCAGGCCGCCATGGAGAATATATCAATCCAGGCCTCACAAGAGAACACATCAATCCTTCTACAGTCGCCATGGAGAACACATCAATCTAGGCCTCACAGGAGAACACATCAATCCTGCTATAATCGCCATGAAGAACACATCAATATAGGCCTCACAAGAGAACACATAAATCCTGCAACAATCGCCATGGAGAACACATCAATCCAGGCCGCCATGGAGAACATATCAATCCAAGCCTCACAGGAGAACACATCATTCCTGCTACAATCGCTATGGAGAACACATCAATCTAGGCCTCATAAGAGAACTAATCATCCTGCTACACACGAGAGTGAGTCATCCTGTTCCACAAGAGAGTGAATCATCTTGTCCCACAAGAGAGCGAATCATCTTATTCTAGTGCGCACCACCAGGGGAGGGTGAGTCACCTTGTGGTTGTATGTTGCTCTAGTAAGAACCGCAAGCCCTTGAAGCTCCCAGAGCTCAATGTATGCAACATGCAGGAACCTTGTACAAGGGTTTCTTGACGACTCCACATCATTTGGGAAAATCATAGATTAGATCTTTTCTCAGGGCTTTAACAAGGTGTATCGACCTGTATATCATCTTAATGTGATGGAGCCTCCTTGCTCATCGACTTACCATATCCCAGATGATGTTTATTTGCTTGAGAAATCAACGAATATGGGATTCCTCAATAATTGAATCCCACCTCTGGTTGTTACAGAGAATCATAGTGGTATGTGTTCAAACAACTCAATGAAGAGCTTCCCCAATGAGGCAGCTTCATACGAGTTCATACTCGTAGATATGTATCTGGTCTCGATGGTTCTTATGGCAACCAACTTCTGCTTCCTTCTCATGCATTGTATCGAAGCAGAATCCAAAGAGAAACAACAGTAAAAGTGCTCTAGTGATCCTCCACACTACCTGCCTAATCAATATTCGAATAATCATGCAGTTTCATATTTTCAGCAGTGTATCTCAATCCATGAGAGAATGTGTCCTGAATACATCTCAAAAGAATCTTGGCACCACGAGGCTCAACCAAATATGAGCTCACAATTCTAATCGCAAAACATATGTTAGGACAAAGGTTCACCAAGAACATCGACGTGAATGAGTTTTTGAAACTCAGAGGCATTTCCCAAATCTGGTCCAACATCACTACCATATAACTTTTGAAAGTTAAGATCCTCGAGGTAGTCATAGGCTTGCAGTCCACCATACCAAATATTTTCAGAATCTTCAACACATATTTTCCTTGAGATAGGAAAATTTCCCTTGGCTTCTGCCACACTTCAAGTCCTTAGTTCTTCATTTCAAATTCAGAAGCCAACTCCCTCTTGCGTTTGTGAATGAGAGGGTATGCACTTCTTAGAAATAGGTCATCCATGTACAACACCAGTCTGAGACGCTTGTCATCTTCAACCTTAAAGTAAAGGTCAGGATCAACTTCACTCCTAGTGAATCCCAACTTCATCAAGTAGCTATTGATCCTCTCATACCATGCTCGGGGTGCTTGCTTCAGCCCATAGAGAGCCTTCTTCAACTTGCATACATGAGATTTTCGATCATAAATATCAAATCCTTTGGGTTTCTCCACGTAGACCTCTTCTTTGATCGAGCCATGCAAGAACTCGATCTTGACATACATCTGATGTAGGTTCCATCCTTCTGAAGTGACAAGGGCTATGATCGAGTGGATGGTCGTATATCTAGAAACACGTTCAAATATCTCATCATAGTCTATACCTTCCTTCTAGGAGAAACCACGAGCAATAAAACGAGCCTTATATTTTTCTGTACTTCCATATGTTGCATGCTTTATCTTGTAAAGCCATTTCAAAGTAACAACTGTCTTGTCATGGGGTCTCAGAACTACTTCCCAGACATCATCCTTCATAATAGACTCATATTCTTTGGTCATAGCATCCTTCCATACTTGATGCTTGACAACATCTGAGAATGATGAAGGCTCATTTTGTATGATCGTGCTCATGATGGTCAAGTATCCCTGATACCTATTAGGTTTCTTACTTTTACAAAAGGTTCCTCGGGGTGCAACATGTCCTTCAGCATCATCGAGTAGGCCCCTAAGCCATGAAGGCCTCTTCCTAGAAGATAAAGGATCATGTGGAGGAGGATCAATCGGATCCATGGGTTCTTCTACATCAGGCATTGATTCATCATCCTTTTCTTTCGGTTCCCTCGTGTCGGCTTCTTGAGAGCTCCTCAAAGTCAGAAGATTGTCCACCTTGCTGAGAGCCATATCTTTGTCAAAGTTGATATCATGACTAATCATGACTTCCCTTTGATTGGCTACATAGATTCTATAGCCTTTAGTATTTTCACCACAGCCCACAAAAATCCCCTTCTTTCCAGATGCACCTAATTTATTTCTTTTCTCTTTCGGCACATGAAAATATACAGGACTTCCAAAAATTCTAAAATGAGAAACATTAGGTTTCTTACCGGTGAACTTTTCTTCAAGTGTCTTGGAACCCAATGCTTGATGAGGTCATTGATTTTGTACATATACAACGATGTTTGTAGTTTCAGCCCATAGAAACTTCAGAAGTCTTTGATCATGTAGCATGGCCTGAATAGCTTCCACAATCATATGGTTCCTCGTTTTCGCCATACCATTCTACTCCGAAGTATGTGGTGTAGTAGTCTCCCTCTTAATGCCAACCTTAGTTATGCCTGAGTGAACCAACTGTAATATATCAGAGGTCTTTCTTTGGCTTGAGGGGAATGGTCCCCTTTTGAGCTTTCCTTCGGCACATCCTGGACATACACCTTCTTTCTCTACTCGGAATTCGGGCATCCCTGTCACCATTTTTATTACACGAAGTAGAGCTTTATAATAAAGGGGGGAAAACCTTCGATGCCAAAGTTTGGAATAAGGAGATGTGTCATAAGACATGACACCTAGCGGACTTCCATCAACATGATATAATGAATCAACACGAAACACAAGAGTAAAGGCATCTTTAACATTATTTTTATCATATACGTACCTTTTCATTGCTGAAGGTTACCTTGTAGCCTTTGTCTTCCATTGCCAAGATGGACACCAGGTTCTTGAGGTCAGGTGCATTTAATACATCATGGAATTATTTCTTTTCTTAGCATGAGAAGAAAAAGTAGCAGGAGGATCTTTAGGCATGGGCATTTCTTGCTCTTCTACCCTTGTTTCTTCTTGAATGCATCTAGCCATTAATTCCTTGAAACCAAGAATTACATGATTGTTCAATAGAGTAGTCCTGAACACGTACCATTTGGATGGTAATCCTCCAAGAGTCGTTAGAGCCATTTCGCTGTAAGTAATAGTCTCCCCAATAAATAGGAGATTTTTCTTGATCTTGGTGATTCTTAAGAAGTATGCTTGCATACTCTCATCTTCACCCTTATGAATTTCCTTAAGCTTATTTCTAAGAAACAAAACTTGATTTGCATCATTAACTTTAAATAAGCTCACCAGTCTATCATAGATTTGCTTGGAGGTGTCCAGTTCATAGATGTAGGCCACCAAGTGCTTGTCGATAGAGTCCTGGATGATCTTCTTCGCTTTAACTTCTCTGTTCTTCCATTTGTTCCTGGCAGTAGGAGGTGCATTTGATGGAGGCTCAATAATATTGCCTCTCACATGATCCAACACTCCTTGATCCTCAAGGGTTAGATCGATAGATGTATTCCATCCATGATAGTCAGCTTTCTCGTGGAGCTTGTCTTCGGCCGGAAAGAGTGTTGAGGACCCCATCATTCTTTTAGGATAGCCTTGACAATCTTCTCTTCGGTGATTGCTCTTGCTCTTGCTCGAGCTTTGTCTTCACTTCAGCTCTGATTCCATGTTAAGTTATGGTATGTTCTATGCTTATAACAATTTACTTCTTTTTTCTTATTATATTCCACAGATTAGCAATCACATGTACATAAAGTAAAGTGTAGATAGAACATTAAATGATCGATAGAAAACAAGCCAAGACAAGAGACACAAGATGTGGCGGCTAGCCAGGGACAAACCCCACAATGTGTGGGGAAACCCTTTGATCAAATCTTCTTTTATCTTCAATAATTTAGCAGAGAGAAATAGTACAATAAATCTGATTTATATCAGTAGTAGAAAACCCTAGATTAGCAGTGTCAACATTAGCAGCATCATCATCAAACTAGGGCAAATGATATCTTACAAACTGATCGTCGGATTGGCTTCATTTCACCACCAAAAGTTGTGGTTTCTAGAGGAAGTTCAGCTGAACCTACAATGCAGTTCAGATGAGTAGATCTTCTAGTCCACGTAGGTCAAACTTTACTTCTACAGTTGTAGCCTTAGTTTCAGCAACTTCCTTCAAACTAGGGCAATTGATATCTTGCAAACCGTCCGTCGGATTGACTTGATTCCACCACCAAAAGTTGCAGCTTTCAGAGGAGGTTCAGATGAACCTGCAATTTAGTTTAGATGAGGAGATCTTATAGTCCACATAGGTCAAACTTTACTTCTGCAGTTGTAGCTTCAATTTTAGCAGCTTCCAGGTTCACATGTGTGAGGGAGAGACCCTTTTCTGTGCAATAGAGAAGAGACTCTTTTCTGCGTAGTAGAGAGAGAGATTTGATGCGATGAGTGAGTCCAAATGAGGAAAATTCCTCCTATATTTATACAAAATGTTGGTGATTGAATAAATGTGACTGTTGGGCTCTTGAGCCTACATGAGTTGTAGGTCGGCTTGATAATAATTCCATAATAAAAAATAAATTCATATCTCCATGAATACTTATCTGAATTGGATGATCTTTAAATCAATCCTACACCTCTCGACGAGAGGAATCTAATAGAAATATTATTAGCCATGAATAAGATGACCCACATGAAGTTTTTCCCTAGTTGCCAATTTTAACAGATCTAGTATGAAAAGGTGGGAATGATGCCCCCTAGTAAGAGGCGTTTGTGGATCACCATTTTGAGTGCTCTAGAAAGGTTTTCAAGCATCTTAGCCCAACTTGGCATGAGATCCTTCAAAGGCGATGTAGGGGCCTATGTGCCCACGTAGTATACGATGGGTGTACCAAATGTATTTAGAGCTACAGGTTCCAAGCACTTATATGATACATAATATGATTATTCATTTTATATGACGATGATGGTTCACCATTCGTTTTATTTATGGTTTTCTTCTATGGTATACATGTGATCAATGTCAATCTAGAATGTTTTTTTCAATGGTATCTACATAGTGATTTTAGGCTCTAGGAACTTGATTTAAGGTAATGGTTTCAAATTCACATACCAATAGCTTCACTCGTAGATATTTTCTAAATAGGACTTGGTTATGCACATGATACACACCATTCAATTGCATGACAAGTAGCAAGGAATCTAAATGAACATGAAGATGAAGGATGCGATGAGCCAGGGCATCGACTAACAAACCTATCACTACATCATATTCGTCCTGATTATTGGTGGTAGATCCAATGCACATGCCGTTTGAGAGGAGTAACATATGCAAGGGGGTGAAAATGGCCCAAGCTGCCGAGGCTATATTCCAGGAGAAGTGACTTGCACCGTCGGGATGATCGATATATAGTGTGGATGATGTACCCATTTGAAAGGTGAAAAATACAACGGATGAGATGATGCAATATATGCAACTACATGGCATAAATAAAGATACGTAAATCAAAGGGATGTGCTATGAGCAACATTTCTGGAGGTAGAATGCATTGGGAGAATCAGGAAGGAGATGGCTTTCGAAATCCTCTTGAAGGAATTCCCCATTAATCAAGTGTAGGGGTAATCAGGAGTAGAAATAGCTTCCATGGTGTCCCCATCATGATTGTAGATGGATAGATGGGAGGAAGAATAACTACATGTCATGGCGATATATTTGGTGCATCAACCTAAGAGAGAAGGTTCACATATGCATCATATTGAATGGTAAACAAAGGACTGGTAGATGAAGGGTCTACTCATGTTGAGACCCGGGATTCTGTCGAAGGAGGGTTAATAGAAACGCGTGCAGCAACCTCAGGAAGGTTTTCCAGTGAGGAACTCAAGGATGATGATAGGTAAAGCATGGGGCTTGTGGTGTTTTTCATCTCAACGTCAGGGGGATGGATCAAAATAGTAGGGCCAAAGTTTCCCTGTTTTGGTTGACTAGTGGTACTAGAATCCATATGTAGAGGAGTAGAGGCTAGAGGCTCTACTACGAGTGGCCTCGTATTCACAAATTGCCCCAAGGCAATCGTGAAATTCATTGAGATGAGGGCAACAATGGGAATAGTGACCATGAAGATCACATAGGGCACAAGGGTGGTTTGTGCGGAGAATTTTGAGTTTCTTAGGTGGGACCAGTATGTTAACGTGGAATTTTAGAATATTCGACTCATGGAATGCTTCATGAGCCAAATGTTTAAGTTGAGGAAGTTCAGGACAATTTTTGGTGGCATGCCCAACAACTTCACACAAAGCGCATAGGGGTGTAAGCTTTGGGGCCTTAGGGGCTGGAGGAGCTTGGGGAGCCTTATCCTTAAAATCTTTCCTTTTGGATTTGCCCCCCTGTCTGGATGTTGTCCCAATAGGAGTAGGTTCCTGTTGAGGTTGCGGTGGAACTAGAGCAGTGAGAGGGGTTGTAGGGACCGGTTGAACTGGGGTCAAAGCATGATATGGTTGTAGCTGACCACGTGGAGTGCTTTCTGGGGGATCAATGTACCATACTGGGATCCCCAAAGTCACATTAGGAAGGACAAGCGAAGCCATGACAGAGACAAAAAATACTCCCGGAGGGGGGAATATGAAAGGTATTTGGCCTGCAGGGTAATGTCCTAGTGGAATAGCTCCTGGATGGTTGAGACCTAGAAGAACAGTTCCTAGTGGAAACATAGGAGAGGCACTCACAAATGGAGGAGGTCTTGGGTTGGTGGATCCAGATCACTCGGCTGAGATGGTAACAACAGAGTATTGAGGAGCTGGCTGTTGATCAGAGGTATTGACCTCGTCAGAATCCATCATGACGATTTGGTAGTCACCACGACCAAAAGGTTGGGGGCATGAGTTTCTTGACCTGGATGAGGTTGAGCAGCAACAAATCCTTGCTGAGGGAAAGAATTTGTGAGCACTTCTAGTTGAGATGGCATAGGATTCTAACGCAATTGTTGACCTCGAGAAGCTACTTGAGTTTCCCACATGTGGCACATCTGGGGTAAAGGAGAACACTCATGTGTATAGTGTCCATGTACACCACAGCATACAAAAGGCTTGTTTGTACGAATAACCTTGTTATGCTTGGGTTGGCCACCTTGTTGTTGGTTGTTTCTATTAGGCTAGTTCCCCTAGGGTTCACTAGGCTCATTACCTTGGTTACCCTAGTTACCCTTGTTACTCTTCCCCTTATTCTTTTTCTTCAAATTTGGGGAATTGGTATCACTCTATTGTGTAAACAATTGGCCCTTGGGGGGGGGGGGGGTGGTTGCTGGGGTTGTGGATGCATGGGAAGTTGTGGCACTAATGCTTGAGGGGTTGGAGTGCCAGGTTGTGCATAAGAAGGAGAAACAGTTTGGTAGATGGGTTGAGGCCCTTGAAACATGTTGCTAGTAGGAGGGGCATAAATGTTGGAGTAACTGGTGCCCCCATGCAAGTAGTCATAACTATACTGAGTGTATGGTGAAGACTATGAGATGGATCCAATGATATCATCGGTGGCTTGAGATTCCCCTGGTGCATTAGCACTTCTAGGATGAGGTAGGTTTGGAATAACAATATAGTTGTAATGTGATTGAGAATAGATCAGATCATATCTCAAAGCAGTCTTGAGAGCTTATTCCTTAGTCTAAGGTAAATGAGACGTGACATCTTTCCTGATGGGAGATAAAAGGCTCTTAAGAAACCAATCTAGATAGACATGGTCTTTGAAAGGTGGGGCACAACATGTGCTCCTCCTTCGACACAACTCTTGAACATGGTCAGAAAGGCGAGTGGCAGAGGATTGATAGAATGTGGTCAATAGCTCCATACCATTGTCGTATTGGAGAGGTAACTGGAAATATTAAAGGAATTCTTTATCAAGCGTCACACAAATGGAATGAGAGGTATAGGGTTGGCTTAAATACCATTTTGCAGCATCTCTAGTGTGTGTGCATTGGAAGAGCCAAAGACGAATGGAGTCATCAGTTATGGAGTTGGACGAACACTACATATGGAAGGATCGAACATGGTTGGTAGGATCCTCTCTAGTAATACCCTAAAAAATTGGGATGTCTGAGGAAAGCTTAGTCGGCATACAGGGCCAACTAGCATCATGGTGTATGGGTTCATTTTTCAACTCATTAAGATCTGGTAGACTCAACCCAACCATAAAGGAAAGCATGGGGGCTAATGGAATGGTTCATGAGATTGTTTCACCTCCTGTGACCATTGGTATAGCACCGGAGCCACCACCAGTTTGGGTTCTTGCACCAAGTGTGGGTCTAGACATGGTGACGATATGTGGTGAAGTAGGATCAAAATCAAAAGGACTAGGAGAAGAGTTGATATGGGGACTCAGAGCGCTGTGAAATCAAACCTGATGAGGAGGAGTAATATGCCCAAGTGGAAACTATGGGTGAAGGATTAATAGTCTCCGTGACATACACCTTGGTGGCGCAATGGTGGAAAGACACACAGAACATAGAAATGGTGAAGGGAGATCAACAATATATCTTTTGTCTTTGATGCAGTGAGATAAATTTATTATGTTAAGTCTTGGCTTGGCAGTCTAAACCAAGCACCCTTCGCTTAAGGTGTGTTTCTTTGTGCAAGTGTATTAACTGATTAAGCACAGATCGTGTTTGTAAAGAAGAAAAAAGCTTGCTAAAAATAATCTAAAATAAATAACAGAAAATGAACAGAAAAATAATTAACTAAACCCCACCCAAAATGGGTTTGCAAACATTGTATTGCGTGGTGGCTAAACCAATGGAAAATACACTGAAACAGTCAATAGATCTGAATGTCAGTGTGACTCAGATCAAGTGACACTAAGGTGCTGGAAAGTGGTGGAGCAACAACAAAAAACCAGAGAGGAAGATCGGTGCAAAAAGATAGGGAGATGGGTGAAATACCTAGGGCAATTGATGGGACCCTGAGGGAATGACCAAACAAGTTTAAATGTGAAACTATGGATGGTAGCAACATATCTTAACAGATATGAAATAAAATATTACAAATATGGAAAATGTGGCTTAAAGTACTACAAGAACTCAAACTTTTAACTCACCTAAACTCCTCTTAGAAAAGTGGATGTGTACTAGAAGCCCTAGGAGAGGCTAAATTCAAATTTGATGAGTAAATCAGAGTGGATCAAGGTCTAAGTGGGATGAGATAGAGGTCAGAAACCTAGTAGGTAACTCTGGCAAAACACAAAAGAAAATCTCAGAAAAACCCTAAAACCCAGAAATCACAGGTACTAACATGTTTTCTGCTGAAATCACACTTTTTGGGTTGAAAGGTGCATTCTAAAGTTGCGATCACACTTTTTGGGCTGAAAATGTGATTTATGTTCTGAGGATCCTAGTCTACAAATTTCAGAAAAAAAGTGTTGCCTTTGTCGCAGTTGGTTCATGTGGCCTGCAGAAACAACCAGAAAGCTTGCGGAAGTTAGAAATTTATCAAATCTAAGGTTGAAAATCTAGGAAACATTAAGAAAATTGAAAAAATAAGAAACCCTAAGCTAAAAACAAAGGGTCACTCGAGTTTATAGATCTAAAGTATAAAACCTAGCGGAGTCACTAATTTTGTATTAGAGACCCAGGTTTCTGAATCAGAATTATTCCCCAGTGGAGTCACCAATTTGTTGTAACGTTTTCTTCTCAATATGTAAGAAAATAACCCACTTGATACTATGGATGACAAACAATCTCAACAATAGAAATGACTCTAAACATTGTAGAGCTATCGA
Organism: Pinus taeda; assembly: GCA_000404065.3. NCBI lineage: Eukaryota > Viridiplantae > Streptophyta > Pinopsida > Pinales > Pinaceae > Pinus > Pinus taeda. The sequence continues at coordinate 95,881 of APFE030908756.1, read as the reverse complement.
TAGAAATAAAACCTACCAAAATTATGATCTATGCTACAATCATAGTTAAACAATGAAAGAAAGAGTAATAACTCCAAAACATCCAATGGAAACGAGATATGTAAAGAATAATTTTATAATAACACCTGTGAAGAGAACATATAAATGTCACGAGTCCCCCTCTACGGGATGGGTTCATGGCTGTCCTCAAACATCTTAAGCTTTTACAGAGTCTCTCTCCTCTATAATGCATAAACCCAACAAAAATATGGTGTGCGACAATGAAAATAATCAGAGTTACAATAGTGAGTGCAACAATGAAAATAGTCAAAAGTGAATAATTAATGGAAAACCCTCCTATTTATAACAAAATATTGAGTTATCCTCGAACAGTGAGCAATAATAAAATATTATTGATCCCATTCTTGGAATTACCACTTGGAATATTTTATTATGTTTGTTTAGGAGGGAAAAAGTATTTAAACTTTTATTTAGAAATAATAAATAAATAAATGATTATTATTATCCAATGAATTGTTAAAGAGATATACAAAATGATTCATTTAATTATCCTAAGGGATGTAGTCAAATTTAACAAAGAATAGTAATTAATTAATGATTAATTAGTTATTCTTAGAGAAAAATAAGAAAAATAATGATTTATGTGTTTATTTTTCATTATTGGGTCAAATTTAATAAGGAATAATAATAAAACAATGATTTAATGATTTATTCCTAGAAGAAAATCAAATAAATAGTGATTTATTTAATTATTCTTCATGGGTTTAACTATAAATTACTTAATAAAGGTAGTTTGTTAGGTAATTTCTCACAATGAAAGCAATTTTACTAGGGTAAAATTGGCTTTACATGGTATACTTCGATCCATCTAGTAAATTAGGCTAGATGATTAGTTTTTTGGTGATAACAACATCTATGATATTTCAGTAAACCCTTGTAGATCTGTAGAAATTCTTGTAGAAATCTATAAACCTATAGTGGTCTCCCATAACTCGTTTAGCACCTATGATAGTGTGAGTAAATTTTGCATGCAATTGTTGATAGGGTAGAGTATTGTTATTTTGATTTTACATTGACTTGAGTGTAGAGTAAAACATGATGTCTACATGGTAGGGATGGAACTCAACAGGAAATGTTTAGTTTTTCCATCTACCACTGTACTTCTAATACATTCCTTAGTTATACTCCCATCTCGATCATTACATCATAATGATATAATTGCCACATTTTTTAATAATTCAAGGAGAGTAGCCCATTTTTATCATGTGCTCTCTCACATGGGAAGAAATATTTTAGAAAAGTGATTGTTAACTATTGGTTTAGAATTGGGTTGTTGGTTGGTTAAATTTCATTGGTTAGCCTATTTGAACTCCCCTTCGAATAAAAGGTAATTTTCACTATGCTTAAAATGAATTTAGATAGACAGTTATAGGGATCCATACCTCATGGTTACCTTTTGGATGCTTGATGCTTGATGTATGCCATCGTTGCAGGTGATTTTGAGTGTTAATTTCATTGTAGAGCTCATCCTATAGAAAATTAAGGGGATCCTGTAGCTGCTAAGGGATTCTTCATCATTTATGGAGGCAATTTATGAAGCTATTAATTTTAACAGAGAATGCATGCCCCTCAAATTAAAGGGCTCTCTTTGTGCTAAAGCTAGGCCTTTAAGTTTTTTGTGACTTGTTATAAGACTGTGTAGTTTTTTTATAGCACGCAAAAAATCCCCTCAGGCTCATCGAAAAAATATCTTAAAGTGGTATATGTGACTTGATAATTCATATGGATGGAGGAAAAGTGGGTGGAGATGGTGATGAGCCTAATTTCGGTGAAAAGGTGAAAGAAGTGAGCTACTACACGATGGAATGGGGAAAACAATGAGAGGAACTCATTTGTGAGGCTTGGTTATGGAAAGGTAAATTATTATGACCCTTTTGGTGCTCTTCCTTGGATGATATACCTAAGAAAACTTGGATCTGTAGCTTGTTTAAATATTTGTCCTTCCTATAGGAATTATGGACTTTCGTGTAGCATTTTAGAAATGTTCCAAAAACCTATGAAAATTGTGAGATATTGTTGGGCATTGGATAATCGAGTGCTCCCGTGTGTTTCATGACATTTTCTTAACATCCTCTCGAAAATCCATTAACTCCAATGATGCATCTATTTACTAACAACTGTGGGTTTTGTTGTAACACAAATCATGATACCAACAAGTGGTATTAGAGCCAAAGGTCTAGAGTTAGAAACACACATGGGTCATGGTGGCGGGGGGGTGATTGTTTGGCATTGGATAATATAGTGCTATGAGTGTGTTTTGTGGCATGTGCTTAACCACCTCTCGATGATCCATTAACTCTCATGAGGCATATGTTTACTAACACGTACAAGTTTTGATGTAACAATAATGGTGATCTGAACAAATATGAAATCAATGATACTAGGAATGATGTACATGAGTGCGGAATGTACAAGGAAGTAAACTAGGTCAACCTTGGGGAAGCTTTGTTATTGAATTGAAATGGGTTATTGGATTGTCCCTCTTGGTTGACCTAATTGTTGTGTCTTTTCTTGTTGCAAGATAGTTTTACGTGCAAAAAAACTATTGTGAGAGATCAATATAATTTTTCTTATTTTTTTTTCTTTTGTGTTTCTTGGGATCATTATATGCCTTATGGAGGTTTTTAACCATTGAAATTTCTTTAGGATCCTCATGGGAGGTTTTCTCTTGGAGCTTTATTATGTTTTCATTTTTTCTTCAAACTCATTGGCTTCCTCATGGAGCATTTTAGCCAATGAGCCTCTCTCAAGTGCCTCAAAGGGTGTTTCACTTGAGATCCATTATTTCTCCTTTTCTCATTTTTTCTTTTATTGATTAGGAGTTAGTTGTATTGGGATCTCTCATGCTCTCATTCACATATATTTCTTTGGTTATTGAAACTATGAATTCAACCCTAAAAAGGGGCTTCCTATAAACCTTCAAACTAAACCATTCATTAATAGTGGTATTTTCTCCACATCTATAGTTTTTATTACAAAAAATCCATTATAATATAATTTCCCCACCAGGTAAGGTCCCAACCATATCGTCATTAATTTTACTTTGAAGTCCTCATACAAGAGAGCCCAACCACCCTCTTATAAATCTCTAGTTATTATGTATCTACCGTGCAGGACTTTCCTTTATAGTTGGACTACCTCAATATGTAAGAAGGCCTACATCTTGTACTCATCCAAAGAATTTATTTGTTGTATATTATTAGCCTATTCCTTCATCATATCCATGTCTATTTGGTATACCATCCTCAAAGTGTTCTATTCAAACTCAACTAGTAACAAAACCTTCTTTCCATAAACTAACTCATAGGGGTGAAAATAGTGGCCATTTTCCAAGTAGTTTTAAAGGCCTCAGTGACTTCAATAAGTCTTTCTTCCAAGTATTTCTTGCTTCCATTAATTACCTTAGTAAGAGTGTTTTCTAATCATATGATAGTGACATATACCTACCCATTTTCTTGGGTGTAGTAGGGTGTGGAATTTCAATGGCGAATATGGTGTTTCTTCATTATCCCAATCATTAGGTTGTAATTAAACTAGGAGCCTTGATTTATTACCTAACTCTATTGGAAGTCCAAGCTTATACAAAATATTCTCTATTAAGAACTCAACTACCTTCTTCTATGTGGTTTCTTTTATTGCATTCACTTCAACCCACTTAGTTAGGTAATTAATGCATACAATGATGTACTTTTTCTATCCATATGGGGGATCAATAGGACCAAAGAAGTCCATGGAACATTTCTCAAATGGCTCAAAAGACACTTGAGGTTGAAGGGGAATTTCATCCTTCCTTGCAGGATTCCCAATTTATTTAGATTTCTCAGATTTTGGAGTGTATCTTTGTGAAAGTTGGACAAAGTATCGTGCTTGTAGGATCTTGTAGGATATCCTTCATGTAGAAAAATGACCTCCATAGGGTCCATCAGGACAAGATTAGAGAATATCATAGATTCCATCCTCACTCACATATCTTCTTAAAGTCTCATCTCAGTCCAACTTGAAGAGGCTTTCCCCAATCCAAGTATGGTAGACACTTTATCTTGCATTTCTCCCTTGAATATAGGTGGAGGGAGTTGGTTGATGGCTAGAAACTTGGAAATTTTAGAAAACCATGGAGAGACAAGTGAGATGGAAAAGAGATCCTTATTTGGGAGCTAATCATCCACTAGCCCTTCATCTGCAAAATGGTTAACCTTTACAATAAATTTTCCTTCCCTTGCTTGTCAACAATGGTTAATTCAAACTGTTGCAAAAGAAATAGCCACCTAATTATCCTAGCATTTACAATTGGTTTGTTGATCAAATACTTAATTGTTGCATGGTCATTATGTATGAAGACATGGTAACCAATAATATAATGTCCAAAATTGATCAAAGAGTGTACAACAATGAGGAATTCTTTTTAAGATATAGTGTAATTTAATTCTTCCTTATAATTTTTTTTGCTAATGAAGTAGATTGAATAAGGAAGTTTACCTTCAATTTAACCTAAAGTTGTTCCAATTGCCCTTTAAGATGCATCTATGTGAAATTTGTAAAAGGGAAAGCTGATCTAATTAATTTTTATTTTTTTTATAATCTCAAATACTTCTTAGGTTTGGATCTACCCAACAAACTCAACAAGTTTGGTGAGCAAGGAAAACATAGGAGAGTCTATTTTCCTAAAATCCTTTATAAACTTGTGATAGTATCCTACAAGGCCTAATAAGCTCCTCACATCTCTTTGTTCTTGAGGTACATGAAGTTTCTTAATTATGGATACCTTACTAGGGTCTACTTGAATCCCTTTAGAGGAGATGAAATATCCTAGAACAACTCGCTCATTCATTGCGAACAAGAATTTTTCATGGCTTAAGGAAAGGTTCATCTCCCAACATATTTGCAAGAAATTGCTAAGATTGGAGAGATATTATTGAAACTCATTCCCATAGGGTGTGAATTCATTCATATAAATTTCTATTGAATCATGTGCAAGATCAAAAAGGATTGTTGGTAGCATGGTGCTAGTCAAGTTGGTATTGATGTAAAAAGGACAATCACGTGGTTATATAGATTATGGTGATTTTTTGAGGTTTGTTGAGGGGTTGTAGAGGATGGAAAGGCTTTGGAAGTTCCTTGAAAGTTTATGTAGAAGTTTGGTAGAGTTCTGGGTAGAGTAACTATCATTTTCCTCTAATAAGAGCATCTTAGTTGGGATGTTAGCCAACACATAGCCATGATTGCATCATCTTCATTGATGCTTTTGTTATCTCTACCATGATCATCTCTAGGAGATAGTTTTGTCCCCATGATGATGCTTGTAGGTGAAAAAAATTAAAAACCAAGGGCCAAACCATAGAATTTCCCACAATAACTCATGAGATCAAACTTGGTGTTCAATGTCTAATGGTCTTGTTAAGAAAAACCATCAACAAATCCATGGTATTTTCCAGAGGTAATTGGGAGATAAAGAAAGTATAAATACCCTAGGAGATAAGTTAGTTTTTGCACACTTGGAAGAATTGTTTCTTGGATTTGGCACTAGGGATCCCCATATGTATTTCATGAATTTTTTATTTGTTATGGGACAAGCTCAAAAGAGTGTAATCAACAATCACATTGGCACCTGTTCAGATCTACTCTTGTTATATATCTATAATATATATATTATAATATATATATATATATATATATATATATATATATATAATTTTTTCTATTATGAAGCCAATGGGTTATGTGCATAAGTGCCAAACTATTTTTACACATATATGATGCAGTGAGATAGGTATAATTGACCCATGTGAGCTTGTGAAGGTGTGAGCGTTATGATATAATATTTCACTGCAATTGATGTGGTGTATTTTTATTTTATTTTTTTATTATCTTGGACCAAAATAGGAATTTGGTTGATTCTAGTGGTCATTGAAATTATTTATGAAGTATGTTGTTTGATCTTGACTTTTAACTCTCTTTGCCATGATGAAGTCAATGTGCATTCATATACTGACCTAATGATGTGTAACTCTAAACTTGATTGAACGCGTGTAATAAAAGATAAAGATTTTTATTTTCATATATGTACAATGACACAAATCTCTATTATAGATACTCTGACCAATTGCTCATTTACTAGTGAAAAATCTTTCTTACCAAAATTTATTGTTCCAGGGTTATTTGTTCAATTTTTATATGTTGGACATACTACAAAATGCAAGAACATGTTGAAATTGTGTATATCCTCTTTGTATGTGATCGAATGACTAATGTGCATGTCAAAATTTGAGGCAAAGAATTTGAGTTACGATTGATAAAGGTTCTATGGTAGAGAGCACATAGTTTTGCATTATATGATTGATCTTGCATGCATTTTTAGGTGGATTTTGCAGGGATTAGACTTGACTAAGCATAGTTATGCTTGAATCTTAGTCATAGTTTCTCATCCTTATATATATTGGTCATTGAATGGTTAATGCTAGAGTGTAGGGGTTGACAAATCTAGGATCAACCATACAACACTATTGTCGTATTATTGTCGCAAATATTTTTTTTAATAGAGAAGCAGTGACATAAGTTGGGTGCAGAGGTAGAAAATTGTGGTTGCAATAAAGGATTCATTGGAGATATACTTATTGTCTAGTTTTTCTCTTGGATTCATAAAATATATATTCCATATGTCAGCTGGAATGTAAAAGGGTATTTTGTTGTTATTGCTTTTAGGAATCTACAATGCGTTGAGATTTGTTGACTGTTGTAAATGTTGCTTAATTATTGGTTGATGTATTGTATTGGTGAGTAGATTGGTAATTGAAGAAAAAATTATACTTTGTATTAACATTGATAAGAAGAATGTTGTATGTGGGTCTAGTCTGAAAGATTTTGAAACAAGGTCCACAAAACTTCTAAGGGTTGGAGCCTTCAAAAAGGGAGTGGTAGCTTCCTTCTAGTGGAAGCTGGAGAAACAATTGGAGGTGGGAGCCTTTATTAGCTTCCTACACTAGCAAGTTGCAAAAGTTTTTTTTTTAAATAATAGAAGATGAAGTATATAACAACAATAGTGTTTTTCCTAGTTGGGTTTTACACCTAAAAATACAGTGTGTCTTTGTGATGATGTGCATATAGATTTGTTGATGTACTCTTATGATTCATATGCTTCTATATGTTTCTCATAGTTTTCATGTGTTATGTGGTTCACTCAATTGTCAATCAATATTATGAAGCAAAGTAAAATTAGATAAGAATATGAAATATTGATTCATCTACCCCCTCAATATTTTGACAATTGGTATTAGAGTAGGTCCTTTAAGAAATAGGTTCATTTCTAGAAGGTGGATCCATCAAAATGAGCAACCAAGACTAAGTCTTCTCAACCAAGCCAGATTTCTTCTATGGAATTAATTTTATATTTTGGAAAATTAGAATGAGGTATTATTTGATATCTCTTGGATTTGATGTCTAAGGAGTAGTAGAAGGTGGCCTTGTATCCATCCCAATAGAGGATGCATAAAAGAAAAAAAATATGAAAACAATGCCAAAGAAGTCAATGCTATTCTGGGGGGTCTTGCAGAATCATAATTTGTGAAGGTAATGTAGTAAGACACTACAAAAGAAAGGCCCGACAAATTGGTAAATAACTATGAAGGGGATATAAAGGTAAAAAGTGCTAAATTATAATTATATAGAATTCAATATGAAACTCTTAGGATGCATCAAGATTAAAGTGTTGCCAAATGCTTCCTCATAGTAGATGAACTAGTAAATACTATGAGGGGTCTTAATAATAAGTTTCAAGACTCTACAATTGGTGAAAATATATTAAGGTCACTAAATCCCAAATTTATGCTAAAGTTTTAGAAATTGACGAAATACAGGACTTGAGCCAAAGATCCCAAGAAAGGCTCTTACAAAAAACTAAATGAACACTAAAGTTTCAGAAATTTAGGAAATACATGACTTGAGCCAAAGATCCCAAGAAAGGTTCTTACAATGAACTAAATGAAGACAAAAGGGGAGGAACCAAAAGTCAAAGAAGATGACTTCAAGGCTAAAAGAAAAGGCAATTTAAAATAAGAATTTGAAAGCACCAACTAAATTGACATGAATATAAGACAAGCTTCATTATGAAGCAAAAAACGGGAACATAAAAGTTCAACCATAAGCTCCCATTTAAATGTTTTAATTATGGAAGGGTTGGTAGCTATGCTACTAAATTTCCATACAAAAACAATGTTGAAAAGGGAAACAACATTTCTAAGAAAAAAATCCAAAAGGAACTTCATTAAAAACAAGAGCTTTTATTCCCATGAAGATAGTGAATGTTCATATGATGATGAAGACACTATTCTAATCCTAAATACAAAATCCTGATGGCCTTTGGTGATCAATTAGAAAGTGAATCAAATAATTGTGATTCAAATGATTTGATGGATGCATTGAAAGAGATTGGAAATCTCATAAATATAAACCAAGACCAAGAAAAGAAATCAAAATGTATAAAGAGTAAAGAGATAGTTTTGCTAAATAAATGACTCAATTAAAGGTTTATCTAGAAGAAGCTAAAGAGATAGATGAAGTACAAAGGAAACAACTGTAATAGAAAGAAAGGAATTGTAAGAAATTGTAAGAGTAACATTAGAGAAGATTATTAAATATCAACGTTCTTTGTTAATCATGACAAGTATTGGGTCCATTGTAGCTCAAAGTAAAAGCAAGAAAGACTCATATCCTATGATCCTATGATGTCAATAAGCACAATTCCAAAGAGTTATGTCAATGTAGTAAAGGGAATCAATGGTCAAAGAAATAAGGCTCAACAAAATTAGGATGAATCAATCCATACAATCTTAAAATAAAGGAAGCAACCAAGATGAGAGAGGAAACCTTTCTACAATCAAGAGCCAAGTCATCAAGGGAAATTATTTACTCCTAGGTAAGCATATTTCTTCAATGGTCATCACTTTTTTGGTCATAATTTTGGCCACAAAGTCATTCAATGTGTAGCATATGAAATTATCAAGATTAGAGAAGAAATAACCAAGTATAATATAAATAGTCAATAAAGGCTATAAAGTCCCTTAATAATGTTTTCTCACCTCTTATGGTTGAAATTGAATGTTCTATATGCAATAAATTTGGGCATGGGGAAAATGAAAGAAAAAGTAGATTGATACCTTCTTATCAGAATGAATGAAAGAAAAAACCTCCTAAAGTATGGAAAATGAAGACTTATTTTTCATAAAAGTGTGGTTTAGCTCTATATTCCAGGGATCAAGAGAAAGTGTGACATGTTTGATGGTATAAAAAAATTGTTTCCTTTAATGAAGTTCAGAAAGGAAGTTTTTCTTTTGGTAATATTTCTCTTGTTACTATAAAAGGAAAAGGAAAAGGATATGTAGTTTTAATAGGTAAAACTAAGTTTCAGTATTTCTTATTTGTAAATATCATAAAACATAATCTATTGAGTATCATCCAAATGTGTAGCTAGGGACATGAAGTTACATTCAAGTCCAAAGGTTGTGTGGTCAAAGAATTGAACTCAAGAACACTATAATTGATGCAACCAGAACCTCAGATAATGTATGATGGAAACTTAACTAAAGTGAGAGGGGGTGTGAATCAGTTTAATACATTCATGGACAATTTTTTCTTTTCTTCTTAATATTTATATCAACTATTCAATAAGAAATTTAACATCACATAAGATGCATATTTAATATATTAATATTATGTAATATATGAACAACATAAAAACTTTAATGGAAACATAAAATCAATACACAAATAATCACATAAGGACATCATTGGAAATCCATAAGGCGAGAAAACCAAAGATTTGTTATTGTTGTGATTCAAAGATAAGCTACTAGTCCCTTATTTTCTACCTGGATTTTTTTCTGCAACCTACAACTTACAAGGAATCTCCAACTCCATGTATTATCTATAGGCTACAACCTAGGAAGATTATACCTAAACAAACTCCTGTTATTTATCAAGATAAAATTTGAAAGGAGACTATAATTCCCTGATACATAAAAGATATAAAAATGTGTTGGTTAACTGGTTTATAAATTTGCATACCTCCATCTTTGTTACTACTTCTTCTTCTCCTCAAAACTTCTTCACACAAACTATATATATGTGTCTGGTAATTAATGAAGAACACCTCAATCAACTCTCAAATTCCCTAACTCTCTAACCATTTAGCTCTTTAACCTTACACAAATTTTTAAATGAACTTTGATGGTGGTTAGTATTCCACTCACATGAATATGAACTTGTCTCTTTGCATTCCAAAAGTGTCTGCTCAATTCCAAAAAATTTTAAACTCTTGAATATTAAAATACATAAAAGGAATTTCATCATATACAAATGTAATGCATTCATAATATTCATGTCAATAAAATAAATAAATATCATCCAATAATATAGCCTTGCATTCATATTCAAATATCCATACATCAGAATATTTTTGTTAGGTCCCTATAATATTAGTGATCCCCCCATTACTATTGTCATTCTATCCCTTATTATTATTATTATTGTGCCCCATAGAATCCCTCTATTGTTATTTTTGTGCTTTTAGATTATTATTGTTAGGTCGGATTGGTTATTGTGACCCTGTAGACTCCTATATAGAAAGGAGGGTTTGTCATTTGAATCATCTAAGAATTGTTCATTTGTGTAGTGTAAAGGAGGTTTCCCCCTCAAATAGGATTATTTCTAAGGCATTTATCTATCTTTTCTATCTTTTTGTGAGCTGGTTTCATAACATTTGGTATAAGAGCATGAGATTCTAGGGTTTCATTGCTCCAAATAGGTCATCGTGCCATTTTTGTTATAAGTTTTTTCTGCGATGTTTTAGAAGCTAAAAAAAAGAACCATTTGAGATGAAATAGTTATGAACTTTGGGTCCAAATGTAAATTCTTTTCTCTCTATATTGGCTGAGATATAATCTGAGGAATTTGTCATTTTTGCAGACTCCCGAATTACATTCCAAATAGGTGACCTAGGAAAATCGTCATAACTTTTGTTTTGAGCATCAGATTGAAATTTCGTAAGAAGTTTCAGAAAGAGGACAACATCTTGTTTTTTTTGTATCAATTTCAGGTACTAAGGTTGAAACAGTGACACATGACACGTCATACAAGTTTTCTCTACTAAACTAATCTATAATGAGGTCACCGTGGGAGATTTGGCATAACTCTTCCTCGGAGAATCCAATTTTGATCAGATTGGTGGCATTGGAAAGAGGATGCAGAGGGCTACTGCAGGTCATGATTTCAAAACTAGGAAATCCAAAATTACAGAGATACATTAGATTCAATATTGAGCTCCTACAAGTGAAAAAAGGTGTGTATTTATTAAATTTTTGCATAAGCTTGGTTTGAATTAGTTTGAAGGAATTCAAAGGGCATAGTGAAGCATTATTATTGGTAATTGATGCCCTGAAGAAAGAAAATGGAAACACCCAGTAAGCAACCTGAAAGATCTAGCATGACTCATGAAGAAGAGGAAAAAATGCAACATTATATATCAATATTATGGAACCAAGTGCAACAAAATTCACTTGCATAAAAGGTAACATAAAATAAGATGGATGGTTTAAAGAAACGTGTAGAAGCTATGATGAATGACTTGGAAGCTAAGATGGATGACATAGAAACTAAGATGGACAGCATGGCCGCTAAGATGAACAACATGGACAATAAGATGGAAGAATTGAAGATAAATTTGAATAAGTTGCTACAAGAAATGGTCACTAATGGTGAAAGTGTAGTAAAGGGAACTCATGAGGAGAGAAAAATAAATGTTAATCATGATTTCATAGACTCGAATGTTGGATTGAAGACCCACCATGTTGCAAAAATTGATATGAGGAAGTTTGATGGCAAGGATCTCGTAACATGGATACTACATATGTAGCAGTTTTTCGATCTCCATAATGTGAAAAACACACAAAAGGTATGTATTGCACCTTCATATTTGGAACCAAATTAGTTTGTATGGTATCGATGGCCTTGCTCTCATAAACAAGTTGTCACTTGGGAAATTTTTACGAAATAAATGATAGCACATTATGACGATACAAAAAGAAACACCTTTTTTAGCCAATTGATAAATCTCAAACAAAAGGGTTCAATGATGGATCACATTGAGGACTTCCAAAAATTGAACATAAGGGTAAAAGATATTCCAAAGGAGCATAGGATTGATGTGTTCGTAGGGACTTTAAAGGATAGTATCCAACATGAGGTTTGCTTTGGGAACCTGATTCATTGGAGAAGGCATTCAAGTTAGCTAGAAAAATGGAAAGCAAAATTATGGCAACTAGGAAGCCTACCACTCACAACTATAAAGATTAAAGGGTTGTTGCCCCTAGCCTTCCACAACCTACAAGGTTGACACCACAACAATTGGAAGAAAAAAGAGCAAAAGGGCTTTGTTAAAGTTGTGATAGAAAATACACTAAAGGTCATAAGTGTGCTGAGAAGAAATTATTCTACATAGATTGTGAAGAGAAGGAAGAAAAAGAACAAGAAATGTCAAAAGAAGAGGATACACTCCAGGAACAAACCCTAGAAAAAGAAGAAATGAATCCAACCATATATTGTAATGCATTGGCCAGAATTACCACTCAAACTATTAATATAGGACATATCAAGAAGAAAAAGGTAATAGTGTTGATTGATTCGGGAAGTAGCCATAATTTTATTCATTGTAACATAGCAAAGGAATTGAATTGCTTCCTATATTCAGCACCATACTATCAAGTGATGGTTGCAAGTGTAGGAACCATAAATTTCTCTAGAAAGTGCCATAATATCAAGTTATCCATGGGAGAATATGTATTGAATATCCCAATGCTTTCCATTCCAATGGGTGGTGCTGATGTTGTAGTAGGAGTCCAATGGCTACAATCCTTGGGTACAATAGCTTTTAATTTTCAAGAGCTCTTCATGAAATTTTGTGCGGAAGGAAAGGAAGTTGAATTAAGGGGTATTGCAAGGAAATCGAGAAAGATAATCATCTCTAACGATATGGAAAAGCTTCTAAAGAAGGAACAACGAGGTGTAATTGCACAATTATGTTCGCTAGAGGTTCCCACATCGAAATCATTTATTTCTCCAAATCTCCAAAAAGTCTTGGAAAATCATTCCAAGGTATTTGAGACTCCCAAAGGTCTCCCACCTATTCGTGATCATGATCATGCTATTCATTTGATTCTAGGAATTATTCCTTCAAACATTAGGCCTTACAGATATCCCTACACCCAAAAGAGTGAAATTGAACGTATGGTTGCAGAAATGCTAGAGGCTAGTATAATTCAACCTAGTCAAACTTCTTTCTCTACTGTAGTAGTATTATTTCACAAGAAGGATGGATCATGGTGCATGTGTCCAGATTATAGGGAGCTCAAAAAGCTCACTATTAAAGATAAATTTCTCATTCCTATCATTGATGAATTATTGGATGAATTTCATGGATCAATTTACTTCACCAAGTTGGATCTTCATTCAGGATATCATCGAATCAGAATGCAGACTAAAGACATTCTAAAAACAGCATTTAGGACTCATGAGGGTCATTACGAATTTTTGGTCATGCCTTTTGGCTTTATGAATGCACCTTTTACATTTCAAGGTTTGATGAATTCCATTTTCAAACCCTTCCTTAGAAAATTTGTGTTAGTATTTTTTGATGATATACTAATCTACAGCAAGTCTTGGAAGGATCATGTCCAACATGTTGATATGGTGCTCAAACTATTGGAGGAGAAACAATTATATGCAAAAATCTCTAAATGTTTCTTTGGAGTACAAGAGGTGGAATATCTCAGTCATATTGTATCTCATGAAGGTGTTAAGGTAGACCCTATCAAAATTAAAACCATTAAGGAATGGAAGATCCCCACATCCATATAGCATCTACGAGGATTTCTCTAGTTGACATGGTACTATTGCATGTTTGTTAAGAATTATGGGAGAATAGCAACACCTTTAACAACATTATTTAAGAAAGATGCATTTTCATGGACTCCAGAAGCAACACAAGCCTTTGAACATCTTAAAGAGGAAATGTGCCAAGCACCAGTCTTAGCTACACCAGACTTCACAAAAACCTTTATTATGGAATGTGATGCTTCAGGAAATGGAATCAATGTTGTTTTATGCAAGAAGAAAGACCCATTTCTTTTGAAATTCATCCAATCAAAAGGAACGTATTTACACAAAGCTATTTATGAGAAGGAAATGTTCGCAATACTACATGCACTTAAGAAATGGCGACCCTACCTAATGGGATGCCACTTCAAGGTAAAAACAGATCATGATAGTCTTAAATACTTTATAGAAAAAAGATTATCTTCATAAGAGTAGCAAAAATGTGTCACAAAGATGTTGGGTTATGACTTTGAAATCATCTACAAAAAAGGGAAGCAAAATGTTGTGGTAGATTCACTCTCAAGAAAGGATGAGGATGTGGAAGCATTTCTTTGTGCTATTTCTATTATCCAACCATATTAGATAAACGAAGCAAGGGATGAATGGAAGAATGATGGGGAAGTGTGGGCACTCATTCAAAAGGTACAAAAAGATCCTAGTACATCTCATACATTTATCTAGAAAAATGATTCGTTATTGTACCAAGATCAGGTATACTTATGTAAGAATTCCCAACTCAAACAAAATATTCCTAGGTAGTTGCACACCTCTCCCTTAGGAGGGCACTCATGATTTCTGAAAACTTACCACAGCGTTAAGAAGGATTTTTTCTGGGATGGCCTTAAATCAGATATTCAAAAATTTGTGGCAGAATGTTTGGTTTTCCAACAAAATAAAGTTGAAACAATTAAGACTCTAGGACTATTACAACCTTTATCCATTCCAAGCCAACGTTGGGAGGAGGTTTCAATGGATTTTATCATAGGTTTACCCAAGTCCGAAGGAAAGAGTGTTATCATGGTGGTAGTGGATAGACTTACCAAGTATGCACACTTTTGTGCATTATCTCAAGCGAGTACAATTTCTACTGCATTTATGGAAACAATTCAAAAGCTACATGGAAAGCCGAAGATTATTGTAAGTGACAGAGATCCCACTTTCACTGGAAATTTTTGGACAGAATTATTTTCTTGTCTTGGTACTGAGTTAGCTCATAGCTCATCTTATCATCCTCAATCTGATGGGCAAACTAAGATATTAAACAAATGTTTTGGAGGGATATCTTCATTGCTTTGTATTTGATAAACAGACACAATGGGTCAAATGGTTGCCTCTGGCTGAATGGTGGTATAACACTTCTTTCCATACTACAACAAAAATTACCCCATTTATGACACTTTATGGATATCATCCACCATCCATCACATCATATTTAAGAGAAAATTCTAAGGTTCAAGCAGTGGAAGATCACATCGAGCATCAGCAACAAGTTCTCCAACTCTTAAAGAATAACCTCACCTTGGCACAGAATAGAATGAAACAGCAGGCAGATCAACATCGCAACGAAGGAAGTTTTGATGTAGGTGATTGGGTATTCCTACGGCTACAACCATATAAAGGAATGTCCCTCAAGCAAGCTAAGAAGGATAACAAATTACCACCAAAGTATTATGGTACGTACAAGGTGTTGCAAAAGATAGGTACTATGGCATACAAATTGGAGCTTCTTGCAACTTCTTGAGTGCACCCAGTTTTCCATGTTTCATGCTTAAAGAAGGTTATGGGTGACAAGCTTATAGTTCAGACAATATTGCCAGAACTCGATGAGGAAGGAATAATCATATTGGTGATGAAATATGTGCAACAAGAAATGTTAAATTTAGAATGTGCTAAAAATATACCTGCTAAAAATAGCAGTTTGGCCAATGAGGTCATTGGCCACATTGGATGAGAGGTGACACTGCTAAAAATAGAAAGTTCTAAAAATAGCATTTCTGGGTCCATTCCTATTTATAGCAGTCCCTAGTCTATCTATAGGAAGTAAAATTAAATTTGGTCTTAACAACAATTGGAAATATTAATTAATTAATTCAGTTAAGTTAATTAGTTAAGGAAATTTGATTTGAAGTCTTTATGTGCATGCACATGAGTTGTCCCAGTCATTGAGAAATGTATCCTTAATTTCCTCCACTGATTGAGGGAATAAGTATGAGTTCTATGATGAGAGAATTAGTTGACTTAGTTCTAACTTGTCAAGTCCAATTAGATTATTTTAACAAGTTGTTAAAATAATAAAATATAGTTTGTTAATGCTTGCATGCATGTGACAGTTATTATTTTACATAATTGATAATTAACTCATGGATAACTGTTGCATGTCATTTCTCTCAGAGACCCAATTGAGATCAGATGTGGGACAATGTAGCATGAGTTGCTTGGATATTTTTAGTAAGTATTCCTTGCATGGTGAAAGATCTATTATATGAGATTGGAGGACTTGTGGCCTATATATTGAGGTCTAGGTAGTTCATGATTTTCATCTTTTGATTGAAGATCATCAGGATCTTCTGATTACAGAGAGAGCAGGATAGCTATTGAGCTTATTCTTTTTGTATTGTGAAGAGGATTTCCAATTGATTGATAATACATGGTTGGGGTTTTATGCTACTGCTTTCTCCTAGATATATCTTGTGCTATGTGTGATTATTTATCTTGATCAGTTATGCATGTTTCTACTTGATGTTGCTCATGAATTCAATTATGCTTCCACTTAATGTTTTGTAGAAGTAGAACAGGTATTATGCTTTAGGACATTGCATATATTGGTTTGTTCTACACGTGAAATTTCTACAATTGGAACTTGAAGCAGTCAAAGAAACAAGAACTCGATAGCTATGAAATAGAAAAATTTCATAGTATCTCATCAAGTGGAAGAACTTACCCATTGAAGATTCCACATGGAAGGATGAGAATTTTATAGAGAAGCATCAAGAACTAAGTGATGAGGAAAACACTTTTTTGAAGGAGAGGGGCATGTTAGGTCCCTATAATATTAGTGATCCCCCATTACTATTGTATTTGTATCCCTTATTATTATTATTGTGCCCCTATTGTCCCCATATTGTTATTATTGTGCTCCATAGAATCTCTCTATTGTTATTTTTGTCGTTAGGTCGGGTTGATTATATTGTGACCCTGTAGACTCCTATATATAGAAAGGAGTTTTTGTCATTTGAATCATCTAATAATTGTTCATTTGTGTAATGTAAAGGAGGTTGCCCCCTCAAAGAGGGTTATTTATAAGGTGTTGATCTATCTTTTCTATCTTTTTGTGAGTTGGTTTCATAACAATTTTTTCATGTCTTTGTCTTTGCCTTGCATCATATTTTTGTCTTGCCTTTGCCTTGGATCACCAAATTTTTCATGCCTTTTCCTTTTCCTAGCATCACAACAATATCAACTCAACAAGCCTACATACACACAAGCATGCCATCTAGTACAATGCCATTTAGTACACTACCTGTTCAACTATGCATACATAGATTGTGTCATCATACTTTGTTGCCCCTTTCTCGTGCTCATAAGCATACATTAGCCTTCAAATCAACTTGAAAATCATATCTCCAATTCCATATGGAAATAGACATAGAACATATGCCATCCTAATACATTCATTCTCCAATGTCTTGCTTCATACAAGGATAAACCACATTTCTTGTTACTGCTCACTTTCCTTACATCTCAACAATGTCTTGCAAGTATAGTGCATTAATATTTCTCAAAAATTACATCACAACAAGCATGAATATCATAACATCAGCTTATGCAAGGACACTTATTACATATGCTCCTTTGCATGCCTTTGTTGATCCCTTTGTGCATATATTATCATTTATATGATAACATAAGCATACCCCTTGTTGCTTACAAATATCACAATTCCTCATCAAATGTGCGGAAGCCATCAAATACAACAATCAATGATATGTCAATAAATGTCCAGCTAAACAACATAATGTCATGTACACATAATGGAAAAATCAACATGCCATATCACCTACTTTTTGTTGTTCCTCTTCCCAAGCTACTCCTGCCTTGTTGCTCATGTTGTTTCTTTGCAATCAATGACAGCAAAGCTAACAATCTCCCCCTTTGGCATTTATGGAAAAACTTTTCTCTTGAAAGCACTTCTCCTATACTCTGCTTATCTTACCCTTTGATATTAATGGCAAGGGTATCTAAATCTTATCAATGAGTGAGTTCCTCCTTGAATTCCAACATCTAGGTTTTCTTCATTGGTAGTCTTCTCAACTAGTTGATCATAGATTTAAGAGTTGGGGTATAGGAAATTTATTTGTCCTTCATGATTAGCTTATAATATGTGCATGTTAGTTTGATGATAAGTTTTAATATCAATCAAAACTATGAATCACACCATATTGACACGTATTTCAACACCATTCCCAGTACACCCTTCTATAGGTCTCCCTATAGAAGGTGAAACAAATGTTCTAGGATTGACTTTAAATGCACATCTACATTTTAGGATATGACTACATGAGTTGCAATTTTGCTTTTTGGTTGCACATACTTGCATGCATTATTAATTCATTTTTCCAATAGTGAGACAGCTTTCAGAAAACACTTGATGTGAATGATTATGCTCTTCATATTTATGAACATTGGATCTATATTCTTCTTGTGGGACTCTTCTTACAAATATTTTTTTTAGTGGATCTCCCTCACTCTTTGTGTCAGCTTACAAATATCTAAGCATTTTGGGACTTACAAAGATCTAAGCATTTTGGGATATCACATACAGTAATAAAATTTATGGCAATAAAATTTTGCAAATCATTTCAAACCATGCTGAAAGGCTTATATACAATTCCCCAACATTAATTAGCAATTCCTGAATAAGAAAGTCAAACTCAGTACTTATTACCTTCTCTTGCAATACAACATCTAATGCATACATTACCAACAAGCATAACACCAATGAACATTGTATTAATGCAATGTATCAATCCGGTGTATTTCCAATGGAATGTATTACCATGTGCACTCCATAATATATTAACATGCAACCATGATATAATTAACGTTGTCCAATGGCAATTCAAAATGTATTAATGCTCTCCAAAATAATGGATAATGTAAAGCACTCCATAATAAGCTTAACGCACTCCAAGAATTAATGTTTATACTGAAAAAATAATAAGCTTAACGCATTCCAAGGATTAACATTTATACTTGCAAGAATTAATGCACTCCATAATAAGATTAATGCATCTCCAAAGAACAATAAAGGCTCTCCATATTAATAGTGGGCTGTCCATCTAAACGTTTTGCAAACAACAAACGTTGCCCTCATATGTTGCAAACAATGTATTAACGCTTGGCTCTCTATATAAACGTTGGGCTCTCCATATTAACGCTCTCCAAACAATAAATGTTTCCCTCACAGGTTGCAAACAATGTATTAACCGCTTCCTAGCAAACTATATCCAATGCACTGCTCGAACCGCAGTAAAGACTGGAATATAAAAACTGTGCATATACCATGTTAGGGCACAAAACCCTAATTTATAAAAGTGGCAGCAATTAAGGCTTCAATTCATAAAAGCATCTCAACTAATAATGACAAGTATTATTGAATCTCAACTAATAATACCAAGCATGAATCAATAAGAATACACTGTTGGGCAATGTAATGTTCTCTGATTGCAAACGCTGCTCCAAAGCAAAATTTTTACTCTAAATGTAAATGCTGCTGTTGCACAAGTGCTACTCCAATAAATAAATAAAAAAAGCACAAAAGCACCCACGATATGTTACTTGAATAACCATATTTATGCTGCTCCAAGGAATTCAGGCATATATCATGACTGCAAACAATAAGCTGCATAAAAACCATATCTAAAGGCAGTGTTTTATCTTTCAAAGAGGCTTTGTGCGAAGATAACAGTCAATAGACGTTATTGCAGCGATACAAAGGCATTTCACACGTTCTTGTGATGGGTATGCAACGTTATTGCATAAAAGCGTATGTGAGATTGGTATGCAGCCTTTCATAAACCATTCTATGTTATGTTTCATGCGTTCACAACATTTCATGTAAGTTGTGGAACATTTAAAAACAATATTTTCCAACTCGTTCCGATAATATAACAATAATATAACATATTAAAACCGGTAATATACCAATAAAGTAGCGTTCACATATTAATACTGGTTCATATTCTATAGCATTGTTCCATATATTAACACGAACGTTCATACTCCGTGAATTGATACCAATTATTAACACCAATTAAAACTCAGTGATACGAATTCTTGATAGCCTTCCAAAGCAACATTATGCAATGTTATCAAAGCAGCGTTATGCAGTGTAATTGGTTCCAAGGAAATTATTCAACGTTTGTTCCAACGTTTGTATTCGTTCCATCACAATTAATTTAACTCTGCTCCAACACAATTAAGTTAAAGCTCCATGCAATGATATATGCTTGTTCCGAGGAAATTATACTCGTGTTGTTCCAAGGCTTGTTGCAATGCAGTTGTTCAAAGCATTGCAGACACTGCAAACAATATGTTGCATTTTATTCTCAAATAATATGCTGCAAACAATAATACGCTACAAATAATATGGTGCTGCAAATAATGATATGCTGCATTGTATCCACAAATAATATACTACAAACAATAATATGCTGCATATATCTGTGATTGATATACCAAGCCAGATATCCAGCAATGCCAATATAAACGCAATGCTAAGAACACGATGTCATTATAAACTGCCCCAAATTATACATATCTATCTATATGTGTGTGGGGTTATCAACGCTGCTCCTAGAGGAATGAATTAATGAATGAATTAATGCTGCATTTATATGAATTGCCTAAATAATGTATCAATGCTGCTCCAGGCTTTGCAACACATTGAAAGAATTGTTGACCATTAATAATAGAATCTCCTTTGTATATTATGCATTAATAAATAATATCGAACATTATTCAATGCTCTCCTCAACACCCTCCAACACATTAAATGAAGGCTGACATTGAAATGTTAGCACTGTAATCTACGGTATTGGTAATAAACCGTTGGCATGTTCCATTCGTTTCAACCAGAATATGGAGTATTTGTCTTCTCATTGCATTCCGTACCCATTGTAGAGATAACCAATTCTTAATCAACACATCTGTAATGTCATTGGTAACATGTATTAATGCATTTGTAATATCAAAATTTGTAATATAGTTGTAGAAAACACATGAGAATCTCTTTGTGGTAGACTCAACGGTCATGGACTAGATTAGGGCACAAAACAATGGTTATGGACTAGATTACTGCCACAAAACCCTAATTTCATTGTAAACTCACCATACAATAATTTAATTAGGAATATATTGTAATGTACCTCCTTCAAAACCTATATGGTTGTCATATTCTTTCTTGTCCCAATAAAGTTTGTACTATTGTTTTGTCATAGCTAGTCCCATTTATGCTCTTAGCATTTCTGAATAGCCATATTTATATTCTTGGTCACATGGTTGTTACTCTTCTTTGGGTTACATTTAGGACCAACATTCCTTCTTTACCATTATAGATAGATATTCTTTTGAGGGCTCAACTATGTTTGGGCTATCCTTTTTCTATGTCAAAATGCTTTCTTACTCTTTGAGTTTTATAGTGTGATCAATTTACTTAAAGTGGATTTGAATGAGTTCTTGATTTTTAGGGTTTAGCTTTAGTTTCATTTGCATAGGTTATGTATCCTAGTGTGCTAGTTGTTCTTTGAGCTTCCTTTGCAATTGAAGTGTCTTTTGATAATTCAAATACAATGTTTATAATTAATAGATCATGAAACTTCCCACAAACCTTTGGATGTAACATTATCTAATTTAGAGCTCATTGGATTTACAACTATGTAGAGAAAGCAATTCAATGAAGCAATCAGGTCCAATTTTAATCTCAAGAGTTTCCCTCAGCTTTTGAGTAACCCACATCATTGGAATCAATTATTTTGGCATGATACTTTTCTTGTGTCTTTTGACATGATAATTTGTTCTTCATGTTGAATCCCACAACTATAGAGGATATTTGAGTAATATTACTTGGTTATTTCATTTTATTGAAATTCTTCAAAGGTGAGTTGGAGCTTTTGGATTTGATGGAGTCTTCTTTTATTTCCCCTGAATTTCTAGGTTTGATTTCTATTTGGCTTAAATCATAAAAATGATAATCTTACTCTGCAATGTTTTTTTTTAAGGAGAGACTACAACTTCAAAAGAAGTTCTAGAACTAGTCTTTATTTTCACAATGATTTATGTTTTCTCAATAACATGGTAATCTATTAACCACATGATATTGCATATATTCAATCATTCAACCCATATTGGGTAATTGATAGTGTCTTTCTTCAATTCTTGTTATGTACTCTAGAGTTGAAGATAAACACTTGTCTAGATCAATTAATAGCACATCCTACACAAGCTTTGACTATTAGAGGAATCTCAATAGTATGATAGTTGGCCCTACCAATATCATTTTGTTTTTCATTATTGCATGCATTGTTATTATTAAATCAAACAATCTCCTTTTCTTCATGTACATGAAATTTACACCTACACCAGTCACATAATACATTTCACTTTTCATGGCTAGTCTTACATAGTTTTTGAGTACTTTTATTAAGGTTTTCTCCAGCACAATAAGAAAGATACGAAGTTAATTCAACACCTAAGCTTAAATTTGATATTTTACAAGATATTTCTCCTCTAACACAAATTGAATTCTTCTATTTCTTCCTTGAGGAGTTCCTTGGGGCTATGATGATTTCATTTTTTTTATTGAAGTTTCAAGCTCCTCCTTTTTCTTTCTCTTCCATACCTTAGTTGGATACCCTATTTTGTTTGAATTTTCTTCATTTTCTGGTAGGCTTGGAGTTGTTTTTCTCTAGTTATTTTCATCCCATGTCTAGAGATATTTAAGATGTATTGTACTTTCAATCCTTGGATTTGTGACCAATGTTATCACACACATAACATCTTATGTGTCCAATAAATAGAAAAACTGATATATGTCTTCTTGGATTCAAATTTTTCTTTATACACATTTTGCATTCAAAAACTTTATGTCCAAATTCATTACACAAATGACAATAACCATAGAAATTATTTGTGTAACTAGTACATGATTGTATTCTCTTGTTTACTTAAGGGGGCCTTAGTTGTTAAATCTTCTGATTAAACTTGATTTGTTTTGTCTTATATTGTAATCATATTGTTGTAGGATTCTTCTTCATCTTTTTACGTGTGCTTCATTATCTTTTATGGTTGTTTTTTCTTAATTCTTCATGGATATTGTACGTCTTTCTACTTTAATTGAATATTATCATACCTTCTATTCTCCTTTCCTATTCAAGTTATGTCTTAATATTAACAATTTCTTCCTTATACTCATGCTCTCTCTCATCACATATTCTTCATGTCTCTGTTTTAGTTATTTAGTGTATTTATTTTAGCCAATGCTAAGTCAATCCTAGCTTGATCTTCATTTGTATTTTCTTGATGAGAGTGAGGTACATGCACACATGTATATGTTTCATTTAGTTGAAAACTTTGATTTTGACAAGTTTGTTTCTTAATGATATAGTCTATCCTTCATGTATGACTTGCATTCTATCCCAAATTTCTTTTGCAAAATTTAAATCTATTACTATATCAAGATAATTATTGTGCATATTTTTATAAGTTGCACATTTTAGTTGAGAATTCCACCATTGTTCTTGCTCAAATGGGGAGTCTTTATTGTATCCTTCACATACTAGCTTCCATACACCCATTTCATAAGCTATCACTTTAGATTTTACCTTATCTCTCCAGTCATGATACCATTTGATGGAAACTATCATACCAATTGATGGAAACTCTGAAACAACTTTTTCTTTTCTTCTTAAAATTAACACCCCATAAGAGTCATATTTGATATATGAAAAATATGTAATATATGAACAACAACATAACAAATTTCATGGCAACATAAAATAAACACACAAAATCATCACATATGTATAACATATATAAGTGGAAACCCATAAATGGATAAATTCATGACTTTGTTATTGTTCTAATGGAAATTAAAGCTCCTACTCCCTTATTACATCTCATTTTCTATAGGCTCCAACCTACATGAGGTTGCTACCTCAATTTTTCTACAATCTATAAATGACAAGGAAACTCCAACTCCCTTATATTTTCTACAAGCTACAATCCATAGGAGGCTCTTACCTTAAAAGGAACCAACAATTTATTTATCAAGCTGAAACTTCAAAGGAGACTACAATTAGTTGATACATACAAGAAATAACAATGTGAAGGTTTCCTACTCTATAAATCAACATACCTCCATCTGTATTCCTACTTCTTCTTCTCCTAAAATCTTCTTCACATCATCTCTATATAGGTGTCACTTAATTAATGAAGAACACCTCAATCAACTCTCACATTCTCTAACCCTCTAACCATTCACATATCCAACCTTACACAAATTTATAAATGAAATTTGATGGTTGTTAGTATTCCACTCACAAGAATCTTAAGTGACAAAAGTTTTCTCTTTGCATTGGAGAGGTGTCTCTTCAATTCCAAAATTGTTTAAACTCTTGAATATTAAAATACATAAAATGAATTTCATTAGATAAAAATTTCTTTCATTCTTATTCGCCATGTCAATAAAATAAATAAATAACATGCAATAGTATAGCTTTGCATTCATATCCAAATAGCATTGCATCACAATAATTTCTCATGTCTTTTCCTTTGCCTTCATCATGTATTTGTCTTGCCTTTGTCTTGCATCACCAAAGTTCTCATGCCTTTTCCTTTGCCTAGCATCACAAAAATATCACCTCAACAAAATTCTCATTAACATAGCCCTCATCAACAAAAGCATGTCATCTAAAATATCCATTCAACTATTCATACATAGATTGTGCTAACATACTTAGTTGCCCCTTTGTCCTGCTCACAAGCGTACAACAACCTTCAAATAAGCCTACAAAACATATCTCCAATTCCATATGAAAAGACACATAGAACATATGCAAGCCTAAAATATTCATTATCCAATGCCTAGATGCATACAAGGATAGACAAAACTTTTTGTTGTTGCTCATTTTCCTTACATCTCAAAAATGTCTTGCAAGTATAATGCATTAATATTTCTCAATACATCAAGAATTAATATAATAACATGATATTATGCAATGAACAAGTATTACATTTTCTCCTTTGCATAGCTTTGTTGATCTTGTTCCTTTGTACATATATTTTCATTTCAATAATAATATAAACATATGCCTTGTTGCTTACAAATATCACAACTCCTCATCAAATGTGCCCAATTCATAAAACACAAGAATCAATCATATGTCAATCAATCTCCATACCAACAACATACTCTTAGTTACACATAATGTACAAATCAACATGCCATATAAGTTTGTATTACTCCTTTATTGTTTCTCTTCCCAAGTAGCTCTTGCCTTGTTGCTCCTCTTGTTTCTTTGTCATCAATGACAATAATGTAAACATCCTAGTATCATACCACATAAAGATAGTATCTATAAATATTGTCAATTATGTAAGCAATCAAGGGTCCAATTCAAAGAGAAATAATATTCTTTGTAAAAAAGCCCTTGAATTGATCCATACATACTTATGTGGACCAATGAAAAAGCAATATTCACGAGGTGAGTGGTATTTTATGTTATTAATTGATCAAAGATGAGGCTGTTGAGAAATTGAAGATATTCAAGGCTTTGGCTAAAAATCAAATGGATCTAAAAAACAAATTTATCATATCTAATAGATAGAGGAGGTGAATTCATACAAGATGAATTCTTTGAATTCTCTTATCATAATGGTATCAAAAGACAATTTTCTATAACTAAAAACCCTCAAGAAAATAGAGGTGTTGAGAGAATGAACAAAATTGTTGATAAAAAGGTGCTTGATGATTTGGAGTGCCTCATACCTTTTGTTGAGAAGCATAAAAAACAAGAGTCAACATACTCAATAAATCCCACGTAAGTGTCAACATTGAAAAACACTGCATGAATTGTGGTATGGAAGACCTATATCTATAAAGTACTTTAATATATTTGGAATCAAATGATATATCAAAAGAAATGATGATAAACTTAGAAAATTTGAACCAAGGGAGATGAGGGAATTCTTCTCTTATGCTCCTTGAGAAGCAAGGGCTACAAATGTAACAATAAAAGGTTTCATAAAATTGTTGAAAGTATAGATGTTACAATAGATGAAGGATCAATATGCCCCAAAAGGAAAATACAAGCAAATGATGAAGATATGGAAAATGAAATCAAATAAATTGTAGCAGAAGAAAAAGACAAACCATTAGAAGAAGAATACAAAGAAGGAAGTGATCGATAAAATACTCCATCCAAGTGCAAAACAATTATCTCAAAAGTCAAATAATAGGTGATAAAGATGTTGGAGTGCAAACTAAAATCAATTTCATTGATTCATCTAGTCATTTAGCTTTTGTATCTACAGTTGAACCTCAAAAAGTTCACCAAGAAAGTCAATAAAATTGTTGGATTAATTCCATGCATGAAGAACTTAACCAAGTTGAGAAGAAGTATACTTGGGATATAGCTCCTAGGCCACAAAATAAAAATGTCATAGGTACCAAATGGGTATTTAAGAACAAACTAAATGAGGCTGAAAAAGTAGCTAGGAAGAAGGCACATATTGTTTTCAAAGGGTATGCACAACACGAAGGAATAGGCTTTGAAGAAACACTTTCACCTTTAGCTCGAGTGAAAGACATTAGAAAGTTGTTATCATTTTCCACCTTTCACACATTTAAAGTATATCAGATACTGATTTTTCCTTTCTTGAATGGCCATCTAGAAGAGGAAGTTTACATTAAGAAAAATAAAGTGTTTATACTTGCTAATGAAACCGATATTTGTGAAAAATTATTAAGGCTTTGTATGGGTTAAAGTAAGCTCCTTGAGCTTGGTACTACTCTCTTGAAAAATACCTTTTGCAACAAGGCTCCAAGAAAGGATTGACATATAACAATTTATATATCAAATAAGATAGACATAAATGATTGGTGGTAGTTATTGTAATGCCCTCCTCCCACATCTACCCAAGTAACTGGCCAACCAGGGTAAACATGTGACCATATGCTACTATGATATGATTCAACCTCCTAGGTGACCTTGAGGAAGTTGAATCGACGAAAAAACATCAAACATAACTTCCACATCATTAACAACACTCATGTAGATTGCATTGATGCCAGGGTAAACATGTGACCATATGCTATTATGATATGATTCAACCTCCTAGGTGAGCTTAAGGAAGTTGAATCGACAGAAAAACATCAAACATAACTTCCACATCATCAAAAACACTCATGTACATTGCATTGATGCCAAGTGTTTGAGTATTACACTCATTTATATGTGGACTATATGGTTGTTGTTTCCTTGGTATTTACATCATTAACTGATCCAGGTGGATGTTGGTGGCCACCCATCTATCCCATTTGGACCCCCACAACTGTCTCTTTCAGTCTTTTCAGTTTCCGAAATTGTAGCACAGTTTACTATTTTTTGCAGTTTTTCACGTCCTGAACTTCAGGAGCCGTTTTGAGGCCCTAAACAACATTTGTTGGGAAATATGGGGGCAACATGGGTCCATGGACTAATGTTGCCTTTCCCAAAGTGGTATTTCTCAGATAGATCTTTCTAACGAGCTATCATACGCGTCAAACGGAGATCGTATGCCAAAGTT